>JASVER010000050.1:5772015-6019655 GCA_030449065.1 Oceanodroma leucorhoa | reverse complement strand
CAAAACCCACCACATTTTCTACCTTGACTAGATATTTACGTGTGTATCTGTGTTTCTAACAGGGCATTATGCTGACTGGTTGTGCTGCTGTCAGCACTAATTTGGCAAATGAACAAATGTCAGGAGAGGGCCAGACTTGGATGTGCGTTTCACCACCRGTAACGTTTTCCATGGGAGTCGGGCCCCCATCCACAGGGCTTCACTCCATCCCCACATGGTTCCTGGTAAGGGCAGAGTTAATGGGTGCTTTCATTAGCTACGTGGGAGGGGAAACAAGGAAAGGCGAGTGACGAGAGTCACTATTCCAGGCACGGGAATGGAAGGAGCCCTTCACCAGCTCGTGCCATTAACCAAATGTTCATTCACCATTTCTTAGCCATGCTTTCCCCTCTCCTGGGAGGAATTTTGCTCCCTACCAAAGGAAAACCATCCTGCCCTCTCTTGAGCTACTCCTGTAATTTTTCCTGGCAGCCTATAAAGCACCCAAAGAAGGAAATGCTACCTCTGCCCTGGGGAAATCTCAGAAAAAGAACAAGAGGCAGGCAAGACAGACCATTTTTAAGTTTCAAAAGGTGAGGAGCCTCTTCATTCAGGGATCTGTTCTCCAGACTGCAAGACCAGGGGATGTACCAGATTCCCCTTCACCAAAAGATACACCCAAAGTGTACTTTATAGAGGAAAGGACGGTCTTTCCTTCTGATGGTCCTTTTTGCATGGGCTTTCATCATCCCCAACAAGATCCCAGGTATTTAACTGACTGACTTTTCTCCCGGGGAGCTCTATAATATCTCAGAGTGGAGCCTTCTTAAGCTGGAGCCAAGACTGCTCATACAGCACTGAAGTAACAAAAGTGAGCATGAAAGCTATACTTGCCACTGTGTAAGGACAACCTATATCCATTTTACCTCTCTGCCCTGGGGACCAGTACAAAATATACTATCCTGGGCTTTGTTCAGTCTAGTATTACATCTTCCAAGAGTAGATATTTGGCTGATACAACTTCCAGGGAACCCTGCTGTAAATCAGAACACATCTTCATTGGTGACATTTTAAAAATCYGACTGATTTTGGTGCTTTTATTTACAGCACAGCCCTATAAACATTTCCACTAGCACAACAGCAGGGGGGCAAACAGCATGGAGCAAGAATGAGCAGCCATTGGGAGGGAAAAAACCCCGGGGATTTTCAGGCAAGCCCTCATGCTTCTTTTGGGAATCTCACTGGAATTGTTTCTAATGATTTTTTACTCACATTACCTGCCRGCTTCTTACTACAATTTCCCTCCTAACTTGAAATAAACCGTGTCATGGGGGATGTGCTCTTGTGATGAGTATGTGCTGTACCTGTCAAGTGGCCAGTAACAAAAGGATGGTTAAGTTTCCTGGGGCTCTAGCGGTAACATGAGTTTCCTTGTGGAAGCTCGAACAGCTCAGCCACAGACTTGTTTCTGATGGACTAAAAGTTTTAAGTGCTTGCCTCAAACTGGCAATTGCCTAGGTACCAAKACTGGTGATGTGGTTACAATTACAATATGCAAGCAGAATGTGGCGTCAATCAGTAATAGAGGACTGGTTCCAAAATGTAGGCTTGGAGCTTTAAACACGACAAACTTTGAAAGTTCAGAGCAGTTGTCAGTCCAATTGACTGGTAGTGTAAAATCAAACGGGAAATGTAAAATAAAGTGTTAAGCCTACCCAATAACAGGCCAAAAAAGYACTTCTAAGCACAAAAATACTAAACTAGAAACTGTCTAGGATAAAAGATGGCAATAAAACATACTAAAAATCACCTATTCGCAGCATAGAAGAAAGGGGGAAGTAAAAGTTAWTAACAATTTCTAAGATACAATATGCAGGGAACTTATGAGGGAAGTTAATAAAATCAAGGAAGTACTAATAGTTAACAGAGGTAAAGAGGCAAAAGAGATATTTTTATAAATATTAGAAAAAGCTTGAGACTGGCCATGAGCCCATTGCTAGATGCGGGTGATAAAATGGTAAATGACAATCAAAAAAAGACGGAAATACCCAATAAACATTTTGTCCTTCKCACATTGTTTTGTCCTTGGAATGAAGCTGGAGAATGTATCATCCCATATTACGTCAGCATAACAAAATTCACTGTAGGTAATAAAAGGAGATGTGAGACGAGATCTGCTAAAATTAAATGTTTTCAAATCAACAGGCCTGGAGTCTTACATAAACTCAATGAGGAGTTCTCCGAACCACTAGTGTTGACACTGAACTGAACATGGAAAACTGGGAAAATTCCAAAGGGTCAGAGAACTGCAAGTGTATCTAGGTATTAAATAACTAAAGAAGGAAGGCCCAGGAAATTATAGGCACTGGACCCCAATATCAGTTTGGATACAATAAGGAAATGAGTTAAGTCAACATTCTTTCTAAAAGTCAACAGGATGAAATACAATTGATGTGAACCATCTTGTCAAAAATACCCACTGTTCTTTTTATGAGATGCTGACTTGATAAAGGCGACTGTATAGAGTACAACATGGACTCCTCCAAGGCATATGACCGTACAAATTTAAAAATTGCAATTAATAGAGAGATTCAAAACTAGTTCATGGAGAGATCTCAAAGGTTTTGTTAAAGGGATGATATCAACAAGTGGAGTAATTTCTAAAGACACCACTCAGAGATCAATCTCATTCTGAACCTATTCMATATTTTTGAATCAGTCCTCTAGATAGTAAAATGAAACTGTGTTTGTTAAAAACTGAGAAGAACACAAAAGCTAGCAGTGAAGAAGACAGTTTTCATGTATAAATGATCACTAATGTTGGAATATACAAAACTACAACTCCTCCCTGGGGACCAGTGATATTCTGTATTGTGCTCAACATACTCATCTTTCTGGTAGCTCTGCATTGAGATGAACTCTATAACCAAATCTCATGTTTCAAGGCTTCTGTTGATAGCCTGCAGGAGGGAGAGGACAGTTCTTTTTTCTGATGCCCAATTTACCCACACACTCTAGGATGCCTGAAGGAAGACAAAGCTTCACTGATTGGCAGCAGCTAGACTGGGACTCTGGAAAAGTTGCACCAGTGTCCTGCTAGGACACAAAGGATCTCGTTTTTTTTCTCAAGTGCATGTGTTGGTCTATCTTGCTCACACGCTGAGGGTCAAATTTAAAGTCAGATATGGAATTAGGAAGGAATTTTCCATCCCACGAAGACTGGCGAGAATCCCAAGTGCAGCTAACTCACTGTTTTCTCTTCTTATCTCTCTAGACTTGCACAAGGAGATGCAAATAACAAACTTAAACCCAGAGATTTGATAGATTTAAAAGATCTTCAAAAAATAAGACATATTTCCTCAGGGGATGCAATCACTGCRTGACTCGAAGAGGCTTGTTTCTTCTGAGTAAATGTGGAGCAAAAGACACGCACAGTATTTGGGTAAAGTAAGGGTATATGTGATGTTGTATGTCTCATGACAGTTTTACTGCAAGCACCTTGGGGCATAACATAAGCTTCATGCTTCATTTTTGAAGCCAACATGTGTATAGAGTGTGCTACAGATGTGTCACTATCACAAAATGAGAACAACGTGACACTTGAATTCTGCTGCAGAATTTGCTTGTTGAGGAATTAACTCACTTCTCAGCAGAGCTGTCATGTTGCAGCTTTTTAGGCAGTCCTTTTAGAGTATCTAAAAAAATTACCAGAAAAACAGCTAAAAACATTGCCACTGGTTATAACTGCTGTAACTACTTCTGGTGTTGACATATCAACTTACTGACAAGGGAAGTGTTTCCTATAGTGTCAGCACAGTAAAAGTTGAAGTCTAGGTCACATGTATACTTGTCTCGAGCATAAACAAAAAACGCTGATAAGTTCCAGATCCAGAGTCCTTTTCCTGTGGGTGCTACTGTAGTGAAGCAGAACAAGCCTGGCTTGATGTTCAGATAGCAGGCTAAACCTGCAGTGTTAGCAATGGTGTGATACTTTGTTTTGACTTACAAACTGAATAGAGGAAAGACAAAGCCTCAAAAGGAGAACAAATATAGACGAGCAAGAGGTCATTTCATTGATAGCTCGCTTTTATGAGAGCTACCCACACTTACAACGGGAAGTGCAAACGCTGCACCTGAAAACTCGTTCTCAAACCCTCCTGAGGCTTCTCACTAAAGTGATGTCCTATTTTCTCCTCTCTCTAACTGTACAGATTCAATACTCAAAATGCACCCTTGCTAAGCCCAAATCTACCAGATCTGTGGCCAGCTAAAAGAGTTAATGTGATACAAACTGAAAGGGAATATTCTTAAAATTAATCTACCAATGGAAAAAACGGTCACATTATCTCCCTTCCCACTACTGAAAGGACAGACCTAAGGTGTACCACAGAAATGCACTTGAGCAAATCTGGATTTCTGTAAACTAGGAAACTCTATGAAAATACTAGACAGGCAGTGAAGAAGTACCACCACAACAGTCAAAGCAACAAACATTTAGAAAGTGACTGGCAGCAGCAAATTTTAATCAAATTGTTCAACCCAGTTTTTTTATTTGTTTTACTCAGTTATGTCTGATAACATTGTTAAAGTGCCTTGCTAAAGACTTAGCGCAATCACCTTTTCAAATTATAAAATGCCAAGGCAGACTGCTCCTAAACCTTGAGAAGACAGCATATTCGTCTCTCTTGCTATTTGCAAAGCTGAAGGAAACAATTTCAAACAAAACAAAGCAACCCCCTATTGGTCCTTCTGCAAGGAATCAAGGAGAGCACAAAACTAACATTAGCATTTGTAACCTCTTTCTGAGCTCAACCCATTAGCAACAAAAACACCGCTAAGAAAACAGTAGTAGGAGGTACTCCAGTAAACAAATACATCAGTAAGATTYCCAGTGCTCACCTTATTTCTTGCCAGCTTCATTTCTTGCTCTGTCATTTACTTCTTGTGCAATGTTGAATGAAGCGAAAGAAATCTCTGCTTCCCTAGCCAGTAAACAGAGAGATTACAATTAGCTTTGACCTCTTCTGTGGAGGATGGAGGATGTTGAGACGGAATCATTGTTCCTCAGTAAAATAAAAGAACTGAATATTATTATAAAATTATGATAATGATACTGCATACTCCTCTCTCAGCTTCTCTCCAAGGATCCAAGACTTCCTAACAAACATTAAATTAAGCCTTGCCACTACACTCTTGGAAGACAAATGGTTCTTCACTACAATTTGCAAGTGGGAGAATATAATGAACAGCTAATGCTTATACACCTAATTTTAAAAAATGCTTTCATGATTTTATTTGTAAATGTTTATTTAATTTCCCAAAAGTGAAATCAGGCAAAGTATACTGTTTCATGCCAGCCTCTCCCCATCCCTTCAGCTCTTTGAAGCCTTAAAACATCAAGCCTGTAAATTCAATTTCTGTGTCTGGAGGCTCAGCACTAATAGCTCTGTCTGGAACATCAGTATCAAGGGAGAGAAAGTGTCTTCAGAGTTTAGAGGAAGCCAGCAAAGGGMTTTCTGGAGAGACAGAAAAGATTTCTATTACTTATTTTAGAGAGAGATTAGTAAGAGGGGAATATCATAAGAGCATGCTATTGTGATTATCAGCATCCCAGTAAGAGCTCCAAAACTGATGTACAGACACATTAAAAAAAAGGATCCACACCTCTACATCGCTTGCCTGGATTGTCTCTCCAGCAGAAATCATCTCTGGTCGTTTCAGAACGCGATACACTGAGCTGGGATAATTAACCTCCCACCTCAGGTCCCACCTTCATCTCCAACAAGTGTAAGTTGTTTAAGCGCCGAGGCAAAAGGACTTCATATTTCTACCAATAAGGGTCCTCATTAGCAATGAATATTCTTACTGTTATGACTGTTCATCATTCCTTTTTTTAAAAATAATTTTTGCAAGCCTGCTATGCTCTTGGGCTGGTAAATTTTTCTCTGTTGCTTAAATTTTCCACCGATTGACATACATATCCAGGGTGTTTTTAAAAACTCATACTGATTTTCTGTCTAGTCTGACTGAAGGATGGAGTTGGGTAAGTGTGCCCAAACATATTACTGTGCACATGTTAAGACCATCAGGAAGAGACAATGTTCAAACTGTACTTAGGAGRCAAAAAATGAGGAATGCTCTGCTGAAATCCAGAAACCCAAGTTGCTCTTYTTCCTATTTCAAAGGTGAGCCATTTTTAATTCAATTGTCCTTACCATGTGTGTTTATCTTCATATCTTCTATTATGAACTATGAATCATACACCATCACTGTTCTTATTTATATATTTGTGTGATTATTATTTCTGAATTTATAGTTTATAAACATATTTATATTCAGGTATTTAATGTGTTTACGTATTTTAAATCACATAAAACCAGCACCGCATCTTTGTCTGTCTGTCAATCTGCTACTCCTGGCTTTGGCCTCGCTARTAGAACTACCACCTATGCTGTGTCTTCTGGGATCAAGACATGTTGAATGCAGTTTGCATCGTGTCAGCACAGTAAAAATAAGCAAAGTAGTCTTTACCTGCAGCTTCAGAACACCACAGTTTTTAAGGAAAAAACTGATGCCTCATTTGCAAGGACACGGGTTCCAAACCAGTATGGTTACACAGGTCCATCACCTTAAGAATTTCAGGCCTGGAGACAGGCGTTGYTTAAGCACCATTTACTGTTAATGCATTTGGCACGCAGTGAAATCGATCGCTCATTGTAATTAGTATGGCTTTCCCTAAGCCAGAGTGCCTTCTATAAAACATAGACCTCTTTCTAATGCAGCTCCAGCAAAACATGATGCTGAATAAAGACAGCTACCATGACTGGTAACAATAGGAAATCAAGAAATTAACAACCGAAACTAAGAATTGGGGATTCAGTGAGAGAGAACATATTGGACTACAGTTTAATCAAAGAAATACTAATAGTTTATGACACACCACAGTCACTTGCCATTTCAATGGACACTCCAGACTTGGKTCCTCAGACTTGGGAACTGAAGCCAGTAAGAGCTAGGTGATTAGGTACATTGGAAAAGCCCAGTAGGCTCCTAATCTAATGTTTAAGTATTGATTAAGTCTAAAAATCTGACTCTTGAGAACCTAAGCCTTGCTGAAATTTGGCTTCCACCTGTCCAAGAAGTATTTCTTTACCATGTAGGTGTCATTCAGAGTTTCAAAGCCACACATCAGCCACCCCTATAATGAAGCTATGTCAAAAAAAGTTTCCCCACGTAGTGAATGCTGTCAGAACTTAAGATATATTTTCCATTCCACATCAGAAGAACTACAAGACCCTTYCCAGTTTTAAGCCAAAAAATGTCAGAAACATTGCTCAGGACTGCCAGTGCCATYGGTGAGGTGGGCGCTTGCATACAACTTCGGCAGTCCAACCTGGTCTGCTTGGCMCCRATCTGGCTGAAAGACTAGGACTGGGCCATCATACATACCAGGTGAGACACCTACACATTAGGTCATGGTCATTCAATTATGAAATGGGTCTTCCTCTTTTTGACCCAAAACTGTACTGTATATTTGAAAAAAACCCTTTCCCAATACAACTTTTATATGCTTCCATGATTTGATTGAAATAATCTCACTTTCTCTGCCAAATCCTACCCTCCTTTCTCCTTCAGAGCAGGATCATCCAAAATATACCCAGTCTCCCTCTTCCCTATTCACACAGACCGACAAGAACCTGACGTTTTGTTCGTGAATGCACCTGCACAAGCTGACAGGCTGCTCAGCCCCCCGGCTCAGGTCTAAGCAGCAGGGCTTTAAACTTAGGCTGAAGAACACAGCTCTCACCTGCAGAGCTCCAACATGCTCTGCCCTGGTCAGACCACGCAGCAAGAGGAYTGAATCAAACTTACCAATGTGGGAAAGGTGTGGCAAGAGGAAATTCAGGGGCAGTGTGAGAAAAATGCACAGTACCAGAAGCCAGGAGGTGGATTAAAAGAGGACACAGCATGAATTTTGGGGGAGGGGAAGAGTGTCCCAACCCCTTTTCTTACCATCTTACTCCACCGTAATGTACGTGKCTCCCCATTTATCTGTTTTCTGCAAATCTTTTGCCAGGTCTTTAATATACCCTGTAAGAAATCTATAATTCAGGATTGAGAATCTGACAGGCAGTTAGCTAGCCAAAATTAAGTGTTGCTTTGCTCACTGMAGAGCATAAATTCACCAATGACTTGAAAAGCCTGACTTGAAGTCGCTTTTGAAAACAGGATTCAAATCCTGTTGTGGGATTAAGTTTTGCAGTGCCAATTAGCCTAATCTCTAAATTATGAGACAAGCTCAAATTAATGGGTTCATTTGATTATTACATGTACAAATATTTTAAATGCTTTTTTTTTTTAATATCAGGTAAGTACAACATTTATAATACCTGAAATGCTCAAAAAGCAGGTAGGGACAAAGTTTGAACTAAAGTCTATTYTAATTTGTGAGTGCAGAAATGTTGTTCAGACAAATAACATTTGATGAAGTTTCTTTCTCTTGATATCATGTRACCTTAAAAGGATCCAATAGTTTCATACCTGCTTTCTAATTTCTAAACTAATAATAATTTAAGACTATGGAAAAGTGAAGAACTGCAAAGGAAATTCATTTCTGATACAAATTTCTGAACAAATATTAAAATCTGTGTAAAGTTAATTAAAATTTCAGAACCTGCTATCAATTTCTCCTATATTAAATTGTTAATTATCTGATTACTTATGCATGATTAAATTATCCTGTAACCAGCAAGCGGGAGCTTTTCCTCAAATCACAGCTGAACCTGAATGATTATTTTGCTATTTTGTTTAAATGAGCTGAAATAACTTCAGTCACGGCAGCATGTGRACTAGAACTGAGTTGAAGAATTAACTAGCTCAGCTCCACAACATGAGCTCAAATTTGTACTGCTCTATTCATSCATTTTTTCATTTTTCGTCTCAGTATAGAATGAATGAGAATGACCTTTTAATTTTCCAACTAGCTGAGATTTGCATTATCATGCAATCTTTATTTACACAGTCATGGAGTATTCTTAGAACAATGTCGTGTCAGGCAGCTGTTATTGTAATGTTATATGTATCAATGTAGTGTCTTAGAGCATGCAGAATATTTCTGAAGAAACGGTCCAAGAAGATAGTGTACATAGGATAGTTCATTTAACAATCAGCAGAGAAACCACAAGATCGTTCTGTTTCTTCAGGCATTTAGGAAAAATAGAGTTATAGTGAGTAAGAGTTGGGATAAGGTTTGCCATTTGATATAGTTATGGATTTTGTTCAAAGCGAGGACATCTGTATATTTTCACGTGTAATTATTACTCTAAACCATTTAAGTTGCACTGTAAACATGTACTGTGTTAAACAGATGTCAGGACTGCAGTGGGCTTTACAAACTAAATAAGCAGTGGAAGAGGGATTTATTTTTTGCTTCTTTAAGATTTATCTATGCAGATAAAGATTTTATTACTTTATTAATAAAAAAATAAAGATAGCAGAAAGCAATTAATCTAGGCATCTGTTACAAACCATAGTTTAAGCATTTAACTGAGAAGGGACTATGTGCAACAAACAATTACACATAAGTAAATGTTGCTGTACAAGTCATTCCCCGATTCTCCAAGCTGTTCTTGGCATAAGACCAGAGAAGGTGAAACAAAAATAGCTTTATGCCATCTTTGCAGTTGCCCAAATCCAGTAACAAACAGGGAGGCCRGTCCCAGCCCCGCATGTCACCGTGTAGCTACAGGACTGCTCTGTGTATCACCCACTCGCCTGTGGTTCTAACGGGGTTTTTGGTAACTGAGGAAAAAAATAACTTTGATTTCCACACGTATTTTCCCCAGGTACAGGAAACGTTAAGGGAGCTAGCTGGTACTGATTTTTAGAAACATCTTAATTTAAAAACTGCACTCCATGACCTTTTTGGATGAAACTTGACATAAAATTAACATGAAAACAYTTAAATTTAAACTGAACAAAGTATACAGGCAAAACAAGAGAGATCCCGTAGGTCACTCTGTTCATCTTCAATTTCTATCAGTCCACAGAATCGAAAGGGAAAGATTAGAGCCATGGGTTGTCTAACCCCGGTGCCAGCAGTATTAGTGAAACTGTGTTCCCTTAATTAAGAGGTATATATCTCATAATCCCTTTCCCCAACAGGATGTGAACTCTTGCTCACCTAAAATACTCCATTTAGGAGGAAATGTGCATTGTTAGGTACACACCAGCACTACTGCGTTACATGGTTAACTAAGAATTATGATTTATTTTTCCTTCCTAGTTATTGTTCCTATAGTGTTCCCTGAATAATTTTTGTAGTTGCTTTGCTTCTGAAGAAGATTGCATAATATTAGTGTAAGCATCATAGAGATATGTTAGCTGGCAACTACAGGCTGAAGTCAGAGACRTATTATCAAAAGCAAAAAAGAAATTTAAGAGCACAAATCCCAGTGAGAAACAAAATAATTTAGGCTTTTAAATGTTTTATATGCTCATCAAAAATTCTCCCTTTCCATCTTCGGGCCTGGAAATCAGACCATTTTGAAACTTGAATGCAAATTGCCACCTAAACCCATATTTAGATCAATAACATGAAGTATAATATGAATGTAAGTACCCAACAACAGAAATCTGAACCTGAAAATCATAGTTGTGTATTTTTTCTACTTTGATAATCCTTGATACAAAATGGGAACCCATTATGCCGTAATTAGACATTTTTAAAAGCTCTTTTAAATCTTTGGATGAAAGACAGTATCTGCATGCCAAGCTGTTGTCAACTGTTTTGACTGTCTGGAATTGTATGTTCAAATCCTGGCTCAATCAAGCCAACCTTCCTTATTTCTGAGACAGCTATTTCAATGTGCTGTGATTTACTACCAGCAGAGCTTTCAAGCAAGGCCATATAATGTAGGACTGTTTCAAAAAGTGCCTATAAAAACAGAATCTTAATACTCCACGTGTTGTGTGCAAGTATATTCTTTATAATTTACAWGATGTTATTGTTTTTAATGGCCATCCCTCCAAACTTACCTGCCAGTTTGCAAATTGCTAACAGCAACAAGAAGTCATCAGAACAAACTGCGCCCTCAGTGTCACCTACACCCTTCTGTATCCCCCGGGTTGTTGGCACAACTGCCAACAATTCTCAATTACACGTCAGTAATTCTCTAGGCAATGCACACGAAGACAGAGGATACAAATTGTTGCGTCAGCTTCGCTGGTTTTGCAATGTTAATAGAAACCATAGTACCCAAGATTTGTTTTAGTCTTTAGTAACTGCAGTTATCACCTTGATAAATATGGCAACAGACGTATTGAATAAGAAAATGGGACTACTACAAATCACATCCTGGAGTAAGAATTCCCTTTAAAAATTGCAAACACTAACAATATCGTGGCATTGCTTATAGGAAAGATAGTTTGGCAAAACTATAAAACTTTCAGGAAAAAGAAGCAATTTCAGAATAAATTATTTAAATKATTTTGATATAGTGGCATTAAAATAATCTGTTCCTCAATAATAATCTTTGTTGATAGTCTCTTCTTACAGGATGTCATTCAGAGGACAGTATGTCAACACCCAAACTATGGCTGTGTATATTCTGTCCTGGGATCTTTAGTGTCGTTTGCCAGGCACTGTCACCAACTTAAAGGTTCTTAAAAAATATCATCAGATGCAGCTATCACCAGCAATAGTCCCCACCTAGAATCATGGAAATTAAGTGCTATGCCTCAGTGTCATTAACAGGCAATAAGTCTATTTCTACAAATAACATGTTGATGTACAAAGCAGGGAATAGTTTATTAGGAGAGAAAGGAACCAAGCATTATATAGGAAAAGCATGTCATCCTCAWACAAATAACAAACGGGGAGCACTCAGCCTCCCAGTCCCTTGTTTCACCTCGTTGACCCCGTTCGCTCCCACAGCCATGCAAGGGATGATGTTCTTCCCACATTTCACTTCGGCAGGTCTATAGGAGAGCGGACAGTGCCAGTGCTGTGCCTTCTTCAACTCCCACCCAACACTGCCTCTTGTCAGGTCTCCACATCTGCTCCAGACCCTCTCACTGCTGCTGGTTTCAGTGCTGCCACCGCAGCACCTCTCACCGCACTGTGCTGCCAGCTACCTCGTCCGGCGCTGATGATATAATGTCCTACTTCAGCCAGAGTAATTCCAGTTTGACAAATACTGAAAAATGGCTAGATCCAGGCCCCTACCTTCAGCTCTATCACTGCACACAAGAAGTCCAACAACAAGGAGAACCACTGCACTTCTCTCCATATTGTTCACCTATGACACTGACCAGTACGTATGGATATTTCTGGTTGTAGTGAACTCCTTCCCATTAAGAGTGTCTTGTGTCCAATTTTTGTTACTCTTCCTTCATAAAATACTTCTTTGCCCCAACTGAAAACTGAAATAAACTCTATGAAAGCAATGAAAATAACTACAGCAAAACAACTCCCMAAATTTTAATCTGCTCCATTCTGGCTATTTCCAATATATGGCGACAGATCCTGCCTGTGTGAGATTCCAGACACAGTTACTGATGCATCCATGGTCAGAGCACAAACTCAGCAAGAATGTACCTATGACTTTGGTGATCAGGGACCATGTGGTTTCATCTGAACCTCAGTTTTCAATTAAAACTAAACACTTCTAGYTCTCATGGCTGTGAACCAAAACTTCAAGGTTTAAGTAGAGTGAAACAAATACAGTAAATATTGCAGGCACTCCAGAAGAGGAAGGGATTGCAGTTATTAACACTGAGTAATTAAAGCTCAGGTCCTCTAAGGTTCTTGAGATATTCATCACCCACCTTAGGCACAGAGATTTTTCCACCCTCAAAAGTGTCATCCAGCTGCTGTTTAAGTCTGGAGGGTTGAGATCTCATCTCTGCAAGCCAGCACATTGACACTGTGCCTCCTGCATCACTCCATAGAGAGACACTGGTCAAAGCTCTCAACTGAAAGCTCCCAGGCAGCATATTCAAAGTACGTGCTCTGATCTAACTGAGGAGGAGGGAGAGTAAAGGCTTCTCCTTAAGATTAAGGAGAGCTTTCTGATTGACAGCTCCTTTCAAAGGCTTAGGTATGCAAATACCCATGAAAATGGACATGACACATCAGAGACCATTAACTGTGCAAACACCGCTTCCTGAGAAATGGAAGCAGCGGTAATTGTACCTTAGCCAGCTGCTACAATTACTCAACCTAAGACTATCCTGAAAAGTAAAAATCTGCTATGGGTATGTTTGTTAAAGAGAGAAGTCTAAATCATATAAAGAATTCATGCCTACACATTCATATATACATTCACRCACCACTGTTGATATTAATGTTTGTATCCTCATTACAATGCTTTAGACAAGTGTATCMTATGGAGTAATGTATTTAAAGGACATTGTGGTGCAGCAGGTGGAACCTATTTCTGTTGTTTAGAAACGAGACTTTTGTCATTCACTAACTGGATTCAGGCCCTTCAATCTCTAATACATAAAACAGGAGAATTACAATTGCCTCCCTAAGGTAAGATAAGGACTGTAGGCAGGTTCCCTGAAATAATACATACAGGCAGCAGAAGATTTAGGATTACAGCTCGGTTTATAAATCTGTGCATTTTCCCTAGTCTGAAGGCCACTGAATGAAGGAAACTCATCAGCAGGGTTTGACATTTTATCATTTGTGCAAGAATATGACAGTCTTGCAAAATATATGGCTATGCAGAAGACATAAAATATCTGTGGGACTTAAATGTGGCATAGATTAGTTGTTCTTTGAGCAGACTGTTGTCTTTCCAATACAAAGTCTCCTGGAAGGAACTACCTCCACAATTCAAAATACTTTCAAAACACTAGCGTAGAAAGAATGGCATCTGAACAGCTGCAGCACTGCATGAAGAGTGTACTGCTTGGTGTAGAATGGATAAAGCTTAGTTAAATTCCTCTTCAAAGGCTAAATGTAAAACATGTTCGAAAATGTAAACAAAGAGAAAGATCTGAAAACTGGATTGGTGTTGCAGGGCTTGGACAGCTGGCTTGCTCGGGGTTAGTCAAAGTTCCTAACGAATACCAATTATGATATGTTCAAAATATTTAAAAACAGAGATACAGCTAAATAGGTCATCTTGAAAGCAGCTACCACAGCAGACTGAGTGTGGTACATGCGGACCCATTCAGTCACGGCTTCCCACAAGAGGGTTTCAAGCGGTGCCAAAGAACCGAGCAGAAACGTGCATTGCGTGTGCCGAAGACAGCAATGAGGTGAAAGGTGGAAGGAGAGGGGAATAAGGAGGCAAACCCTGCCACAAGCACCGACTATTGAGGCACTAGTCTAGACATTTAAACCTGCCTACACCGTGCCTTGCTAGAATATCAGAGATAACGGCACCSGTCTGGCAGACCTGACACAGGACCTACAAAAGATCCTCGCCCTTCTGGGGCACAGCAGCTGTGAGCCAGGCAGCATACTGCTGTGCACCTGAAATGGCACTCTGTCCTCTATCCTAGCCAAAACCAGGACACACTCACTCTCTATTTCAAAAGTACCTGAACCTTTCTGGGAAGAGGGAAGGGTACCAACAAAACCATCTGCAAGCTCTAGATCAGCTCAGGCTTCTCAAAGAAGAATTTGAGTAGAAGACTGGATGAACAACCCATCTGCTACCTCAGTCCCTAATCTGTAACTTCACTGATGAACCCCATCATCCCCAGACCTCAACTTCCCTTTCCACCTTGCCTCTGTGGAGAGTTTTGTGCAATGGACCATGTGTACACAGCCATGAGTGGATGCTCCTGAAGAGCTCCTGAGTTTGCTGAACACTTTGACGCTAACGGCCCATGTAAGAGACACAGATCTGTTGCACATTCACGGAAACAGTCAGCCTGCTCCCACACCCGTCCCCTCCTGATGCTTCCAATTGGTACTAGAGGAGCCAGGAGTAATGGGGCTGGAGGGAATCTCCCCATAATATTACATTCTTCCAACAGCTTGTCTTCAGTGGTGCTCCTTTAGCACAGGCAATTCTCAAACAAAGGAACTTCACAAGCAAATGCTTAAATAATGGTGCCAGGCCATCGGTGAGGCAGAGGGTGGAAAAACAGGACTGGGGAATGAATGTCCCCTTTTCAAGAAGATTAAGGTTACAAGGTAAAAAGAAAGCACAGAGAACAGAAAGCAGAAAATACAGGTTAGATGGTACTTCTTGGAGAAAAGGACTACATCTGTTAAGCTCTCCCTTGAGGAGATGATGACAGGAAATGGAAAGACAAAATGTCTTTCATCTCCTGAACCTAATCTGCCTAAGACAACTTCAGCACTTTATGGCAGGGACCRGCTCTCCTTTCTGTTTGCAGAGCATACTGTTTGGTTTATGAGATGTCCTCCTAAGTGGAGACAAGTAACGGGAATGGTAACAGGTCAGCAGCCCTACTGCTTGCAAAACCCAGCAGACAGCTGTGAGCAGTGTCGTGGTGCTGGAAGGACTTGCTGGCTGAAGGCAGAAAGCAGTCAGAGCTTCTTACAGCAGAGGTGGTTTATAATGACACTTTAACGTTAGACTTTACTTTGGGTTGCTCTTAAATGTTCTGTTTCTCATAAGATGTATGTAAAAGGACCCAAAGCCCCCGGTTTCCCAACGTCTGAATTCAAGATATCAAGTGTCGAAGTATAGCAGCGGCACAATAGGCAAACAGAAGCATCAGACGTTGAACTCCTTCAAGTTAAAGTGAGCTTTCTGTAGATTAATGGACYTATATGTTGACTATTCATGATAAACATCTGAAAAAAAATCCTGAAATCAACCCTCCTAAGTTCTATGAATTCTTGTGTATTTGGTTTGCTCAGAGAGGTTGGTGCATCTGCTATCTGTCTTTTAAAGCTCACATATTGCTACTTTCAAGTAGTAAGTGTMATTAGCAAAATTTACTAAACTGATCCCATAATTTAAGAAAGTATTGTAGAGAATTTATTGTTACTCAGTAGAGGTCACTTAATGTGTTCCTAACTTATTAAGCTGAAATAACTGGTTTTAGATGCTGAATACTGGTAAAAGTCTCAAAATCAAGTGTATTAAGGAATTCCTGTAGACAGTAGCATGGACACCGAGTTATTTTTTTTAAATAGATGCCAACAGTATTCAGATAACTTACCTACTATTTAGGTTGTGAGATAACAGACTGATTTTTATCATTTATTTCAGGACCACGAGTGTACCTTTCTACTTGGCTCACGGCTATGTGTTCATTTTTGGAGAGGTCTGAATTCCATTTCATGACTGTCCACGGGCTGCATCATAAATTCAAGACTACACACTCCCCTCTCCACCGATCTCCCACAGATGCCAAAAGGAAGCTTGTACAGAGATCAAAGGAAGAATTTGGGCTCTGTGTAGTAAAATAAAACTTTCAGTTGTTATTTTTTACATCACATTCAGAACTGCTTGCTGGAAAATGTTCCCTTTGCTAGGATTATTGCCACCCTTGCTCCTGTCTTTTTCCTTCCCCATCCTTCTTTCTTTTCTCTGTCTTCTTTTTCTTCTCTTTGTACATGCCATCACAAATTCCCATTCCCTGTGCAACGTGTTGGAATGGCCACTGTTAGCCTGCAAAGTGTCACCATTAACTATGAGTACTTGCATTCTGGCAAGTCTCAAGGCACAATGGTTCAAACCTACCTCCAGACTTAGGACACAGCACAATGGCCCTCACTTTCTGCACAAGGGAATATTGCACATCTATTTCTGCAATGTCACAGCTGTGTTTAACCCCACCCCTCCATACACACACATTTTTCAAGAGGCRAAAATCAGAACCCAGGCACTTACTGACTGCCATACCCATGTCAGACACTCACCCAGACACTCACCCAGGTGTTCAGTATCATGTCCACCAGATAGGCACCAAGTAGCTGTGTCCCAGTGCCAGGCACTGTAGGCAGAGACAGTTAATATGCCAGCCCCAAGTGCACCAAACTAATTATTAATAAATAGAAATTATCAAGTTCAGTAGCATGAAGTTTCCCCTCCAACTCCAAAAAGGATTTASATCAGTAAAGCTAGTTTCAGGCACAGGGGATTTACTTATATCGTCCACCTGAAGACCGCAGAACAGAGAAGCAGTTGTCTGACCACAACAGTCCATTGAACCCTCCTGAAAATGGCAGGAAAAAGGATCAGAAACTTCTGAACCCCTCTGCTTTGCCTGTTCCCATATGGTAACCAYACCTTACAACAATACAGAGCTTTTTGCATGGAAATTCCAGTRTGCTTTAGAAACCCCTGTTTCTAAACAAGACCTTTCTAACAAGACCCTGTGAGGCATGGTTCTTACCCCCACTTTTGAAACAGGAAAACTGAAAGGAAATGTTTTGCCTGAGGTCAGTGTCCAAGCCCAGAACAGGTTCTGGAATTGTCTTTACAATTAAGTCTCTAGATCGTGTTGCATTCACTAGCGTTTCACGTACAYATGAAGACATTACAATTTCTCATATTTTGTGAGCTGAGCAGTTCAGCTATCCTGACTTTCTCAGCTGAAGAAAAAATGTGGTGATACAGAATTAGCCCTCATACATCAGAAGAGAAGATTCCAGTACTAAAGCTACAACTCTGTCAATGCCCCCCTCAGTCTACTTGAGTGTCAGTAATGTTCTTACAATCGTTGGCACAAATTAGTGCAGGTAAAGCATTCCTCACTCGTGCAGTTAATAAGTGACTGAGAAAGCCTATCAACTTATGCAGAAGAGGTTGTTTGCAACCAACGGTAGATGCAACAGTTTGCAACCAACATGTGAATGGAATGGGAGCTGCCTGAAAAGCTCCTACTGTAKCACTTGGCATTTTTGCTTATATTTTGGAAGATAATTCTAACAAGCTTATCAAGTATCAAGACAGTATTGAGGTCTGAGAATGGCGCAAAGGGTGTCAGACTGACAGACCTGGGATCTGAATTCTTTCAACTGTGCCATAAAGTTGAGCACAGGAGGTAACCGTACAACCTTCTCTGTCAATACCGCCCTAYTGCTACTTTGAGAATGGTGTCAAAAGTTTGCCTGCATGCCACCCACTCCCTCACTAGCTTCTTTGAGAGGTTACAGGGAGGACAGTTTGGTGTCAAATACTGTGGTGAGATTTGACACACAAYTGGGCACAGAATTGGGGTCACCCTMATAATTTTATAGATGACCCCAAACATCAGCCATGTCATGTCCTAGAATAAAAGAAATTACTTTGGGATGCTCTGTATGTCTTCTCAKCACCAACCTGCCATAATCAATCTGSTTTAAAACTACCTACTYTTCAACAACTTCAATCACATTAATTAAATGTAAGCTAGTTATTGAAACACTGTTTCAWCTGAACAGCCTTCACCACCACTGAGTAAACCTCAGCAAAAATATTCCTAATAATCATCCTACTAATTTTTTCCACTCTCACGACTAGAAGAGATGTACGGATCCAGACTTCACAATACTGGGATCAATGACCAGACCCCAGTGAATGCACAGGGAACAGAACTGGATCCCGTCCCTGGGGCCGGAACGTGCATTTCTCACCGAAAGGAAAGCTTAGTCCTGCAGCGTGGTGAGGCGAGAAGGGTAGGACAGAAAGTGAAAAGAATTCGCAGTTGCCCAGCCCCCGCCTAAATCAAGAACAGGAGTTAAGGGCTCTAATTTCCCCAATTAACATAAACACTTTCAGGGACACTCCACTGCCTGGGAAATAGCCTTAGCAACGCCTCACTAACACTTCCCTGACCTTGCCCCTCCCAGCACATCCTCTTTGCATCTACACCAGGTGGTGAAACTCGAGCAGGAGGCAAATAGTCCCGAGCGTGACTGCAGTGAGAGGCACTGCTCGAAGGGGAAATGAGGGAAAGCCTGCAAAGCCGCTCTCCCCCGTGCACATGACCGAACGGCGTGGCTGGGACACGGGCTACTGGCCCATTACCTCCCCTACTCCGAGCCCAGCCTGGGGTGTCCGGCGGAGTTAATTGTAGTTGGCACCAGGAGGGCACAGTAAGGCACGCAGAGATGGTTTTGGGGGGCAGAGCCTGACAGCGAGCAGGATAGCTGTGCATAATAGACCGCCCGTTTCAAGTAGGAAAAACATCAGTAAAAAGGGAAACACTTCAAACAATTAAACATATCAAAGAAATTCTAAGATTCATATCCTGTATTCACAAAAGTCAAAATGAAGGTTTTAAGGATGGATTCATTAGTTTTTAGAATCTCCCTTCAGACATACGGTGAAAATTGTTTTGAGTACTGTTAGGAGCTCCCAGAACTTCTAATTGTGTTATAAATCGGCTTGCRTAATACTGCTATTAGCCGTTTTCTATCAGGACCACTTGAGGTGATTTTTTTCCCAGCGCGTGTGATTTCAGTAAAACAACCTGTTGCTCTTTAAAGTTTTGTTATGAGTTACTGTTCTTCCCCTCAGTATTATTTCTAGATAACTTCAGCCAGAGAAAACACCTCAGAGCTCTATGGAAATTTCTCCTTTTGCCTGATCCTASATGTATCAGAAGCCACCCTGCCCAAGATTTGGGGAGGGGAGGYGGAGGGGTCCCTCCGTGGAGTTACGTCTGCATCCGGCATGGCCGGCCGGGCTCAGCCTGAAATGCCCCCGGCTCCCCGTCGCCTGCGGCTTGCCCCCCGCCCCGCCTCGCCGGGGGCTCYGCTCCTCTGGGTTTCTGCACCCCCAAAGCCAGACCCCGGCGCTGCACTGCGAGCTCTCTCCCCTCCGGCCTCGCCGCCCGCGCAAGCCCCGCAGGCTGCGCCCCGTCCCTTCCCCGTGCGCCCCCAGCCCCCAGCGCGGGCGGGCTGGCCCCGGCGGGAGCACTGCCCGCCCCGGCCCCGCTCCCGGGCGCGCACCCACCTGCCCCGCGGGCCCGCGCCCCGCTCACCTCGTCCCGCCGCCGGGGCTGCTCCTGCCGCCACCAGCTCCTGCCCTTACTCCGGCACTGGGCAGGGCGGCGGCAGCATCCCCCGCCGGCCCCCCAGCTGCCGCGGCGGCACTTGCAGCCTCACGGGAACCGGCGGCGAGGGGAGGAGGGGGTGGGGGAGAGAGAAACCCCTGGCCAGGGCCCCGTCCCAGCCCTCCCCGCCGCCTCCGGCACCCGGGCCCGCTCCCACGGGCCACGCAAGGCGGGGCGGGCGGCGGCGGGGACCGCGGGGACCCACCCGGGCGCGCCCCGCTCCGCGCCGCGCCGCCCCGCGCTGCGCCCACAGGTAGCGGCCCGCGCCCCGCTGCTCCCGGGCACGGCGTCCCCGGCCAGAGCATCGCGCATACCGCCCAGGAGGTGCAGGAAAGCCGGACACCTCTTCATGAACGTTTCTGCAGCCGGGCTGCGCTGCGCTGACCGAGGTGCGAGTTCCCCTGCACGGCACGGGGGTACGGCCGCGGGGCGAGTGCTGCTGCCCGGCTCTTGTGGTTCCCCGTGCAGCGGCACTCGGCAGGTTAGCACCCGAGTTCTTAATCCTGCAGCAGGACACTACTGTGGGCAAAAAAAAAGCATTGCTGGCTCAGTTTTCTTTTCAAGCCTGGGGTCTTCTTCCAGTTCACACGAAAAAAGTCTGGCCGCCTGTTTTATGCTGTTCCCTGGTACCTGAATCCCATGTGGTGTCAGTGGGGAGATTCCTCAGGGACCAACAAGGGGTGTCTCACAGAACAAGAAGAGAGTTTAGAAGGACAGAAGGACCCTCAGAAACAGCTACTTTCCTCTTGCAAGGGTTTTGTTTGATTGCAGGGCTGATACGGTTTCCAACTGTATATCATCAGATGCCCAGGCATGTTAGCATCTCGGAGGCAAAAGTGGGTTGGGAGAGAGGTGGGCAACTGCTGGGAAGGACTGCTGGAGGAGACCATTGATTGGAGTGGCATCTGTAGTCAGYTGGACCTACTGAGGATTTATGTATGTAACACATCTTACTGGGCAGAATTAAGGCAAATAGGGTCTCATGGGCTGCCCTTTAGGGCACAGTTTGATAAGTTATGTTAGGCTGCTGATTCTTTTGATGATGCCTCTGATGATGCCTGGTCAGAAATAACACTCTTGGATAGCATTGCACATCCATCTTGCACTGGCTGTGTGGATGATTTTCTCCACTCCAAGTTCATTTCCTAGTGAGTACCCAGAGCAGGGAATGTGCAGATGCCATGAGGTGATGGAGTCTCACAAAGTCATGGGGAGTGGTGAGGTCGTACGTTGATGCAGGGCAGGTGTCAGCTTATAAGGCAGAGGATTGAARATTGCTCTTTGCATGTAGGCATTTTGTTCAGAACAGAACTCTTGAAGCTCTCAGGTGCAGCAGTCAGGCAGCTCTCCAGAAGGGCTTGGAAAGCTSCCTGATTCACTTGGCCCTAGGATCGGTGATAGGACAGGCTTGCTGCTCCTGTAAGTTAGCCCCTTCAGCTCATCTGTGTCCCTTATCCAGGGTGTGCATGTGGTTGGGGAAGAAGAAAGGGTCAGGAAGAAGGTGTAAAGGCTAGATGGCAAGGTGCAAAGTCAGATGGGATAACTAGAAAGTCTGATGTTCATTCTGACAAGGCTTTCTGAGCATGCAGTTGGTGCTTGCCAGRGGTATGCTTAATACAACAGCTGTGGATGTAAGTGGCTTGAGCCAGTTGCCTGGGAAGCTGAAGCCCAAATTTGAGCCAGGTCACTGATGGCTGAGTCTTGTTCCCAAGGCCTGATGTGCTGAAGAGGATTCTACTGATAAAGCCTAAACTAGGCTCTCCATTGTTTTGTTCTGTTACCTAAGCTCAGGAAAGTATGTGACAGGGAGAAGGACTATGTCTGCCTCAGCTTCTTAAACTACTTTTATTGCTAATAAAAGAAGCTAGACTGATAGTTTGAAGACTGACAACCTAGAAAGCTGAGGTCTTCTTTCCATTGGACAAGCTGAGCACCACAAGCAAGGCACATCCCTGGCTCCCTCTACCCCAGAATGTTCCTCATCTAGGAGAAAAGGCTTTATTCAAGCCTTCCTCTCTGCTRAGACTGAATGATGAGTACTCAGAAAGGAACATATGCAAGCTGAGTTTTGACTGGGATTCAGAGAAAATTTGAGCGGTTAGGCTGCAAAGGAGATGCTAGAGAGAGGCTGGGGCTATTACAGGGGTGTGAAGCTGACAYACTTTGGCCGTGTAGTGTGGCTATATCACTGTCTAGTGGCTGTCCCATGGAACTCAAGTCCCCTCGCTGCAGCTAGACTTTATGGATACACCACGTGTTCAAATAATGAGTTCTATGTTTTTCAAGCCAAAAATTCTTCTTCCCCTGCTGAGGACCATGAAGTCTGTGTATCTGCCACACATGGATCCCTTAGAGAGGAGCAGATTTGCTCTTGGAGGGCAGTTGATGTTGTTTTGGTCAGTGCAGGAATGAAGAAAGGAATCAGCTTTTGGTGACTAAATGCTGAAAGGACCAGRCTGGTGTTACACTACCCAAAATGAAATCTACTGGTCCAGCTAGGAGCGAAGCATAAACAAGGCAAAATCTGAATTAAAGGCTGCTAGAGAGAGACAGCACCCAGTGTACATCAGATAAAACCAGCAGCTCTGTGGACTGAGGACAATCCAACAACAACTCCAGCCCAGCTCCACAAATGTTATTGAACAAGTCTCATGAAGGTGTGTCCTATGTGAATTAGCCTTAAACAAAGAGGACTAAAAATCTCAAGCCTGTTCCTTCTTCCTCCCTGCTGTCTTGGTTTAAAAAGTTGAAAAGTCATGATTAAATTGGCTGAACTTGTTATTTAATATGTTTTATTTAGTTTGTATCTATGATTTTTAAAATATTTATCATGTTGCTAAAGAATGGTGACTGTTTTCATAGAAACTGGAGATCGAAGAGACCCAGTAAGTTCACATCCAGTCCATCCCCCCTGCTGCCATTGCAGAATTGTTCTGCATGTACATTTTCCAGGACCACCTTCAAACTAATTTTGAAATGTTCTACTTTCTTGGCCAGGGTCTGTGTTCCTCRTGTACAGATATGGACATAGCTGGTGAATGTCCGTTCTCACTTTTTCTGTACTCCTTTCCCTCTTCATCATCTTTGTTCTCATATTCCTTTTTCAGGCACAGGCACTTCTTATTTGGTTATCCTTAAGTGTTTCTTATCCCTCCTTAGCTTTCTTAAAAGGATCTGCGCAGTTGGGCAGGGCTACTCTGGCAGATACAAGCAGCCTAGGCAATATCATTTGAGCAGTTATTTGTTGAGCAACCCTGGAATATCCTGCCCTGGGGAGTATGAAAAACCAAAACAAGAGCTCCAAGGTATTTGCTGAATATCAAAGCAGAAGCACACAGAGAACATTGTCCCTCTATTAATCACAGCCAAGCACACTCTTCTTAAAATCCTATTTTGCTATAACTTTTCAGCAATGACTTTTCTGTTAAAAATGTTATTTATAACTATTGTAGCTCCTTTGTTTATTATTCAGTCCCTGTATTTGTTTGATCTATAGGTCACATTTGGCCTACTTGGGGCAGCTTAGTGAGCTGGCTGTTTTCCCTCATGACAGTCATCTTGTGCTTCAGGAGCTAGCCATGGATAAAATAACAGTTTCATGTCCACATTTTATGATTGCAAAGAAAACTTTCCAGATGTGAGCCAGTCAAAATGGATGTAGTGATATCTGCACCAGAAGGCTGCCAGCTTCAAACAATAATTCTGAGAGGTAGGTTTTGCTTTCCACATTTCAGCTCCAGAGCCTGTTAACAACTATTTAAAAATCAGCATGGTGAACAGTATATCTGTTTGCTCATAAATGAAAAGAGACAACTAGTGTGAAAAAACAGGCCACTGAGGATGAAGCTTTCCAGCATTAGCACAATAACTGAACTGAAGGCAAAATTTACTAGTGTCTGGCTGTCTGCTTTTTCCAGTCAGGCTCCTTCTGTATTCTCTGATCTTCTTTCCTCAGTCAGTTTTGTGTTTKKTTTTTTTTTTTTTTTTCTCTCACTGTCTTCTCTCATTTTCACACCTTTATTTCTTCTCTATATTTCCAAAGTTTGGTTCAGGAGAACTACAGAAAACCTTGCTCACACTGCCCTGTCTTTTTTTCCTCAGACTGAAGCACAAAGGCAGCACATCTGTCTGAGGCAAYAGTGATTATTAAGCCTGCAGGTCCATAAATGTTACTCCCTTTGTGTTCGTCTGCAGTTAGTGCACGTGAAGTGTTGGGATGAAGAACCATCAAATCTGACCTCGAAGGAGCCTTCCAAACATCCCTTCAGCACTGACAACCCAAGCAAAAGTTATACCACAGGATTAAAAACAAACACAGAACTATGTTGAAATCAGAAGACTTTGAAGTTACAGCTGGATAGCTTAAGAATGTTTCCCCCCCTATATTTAGAAGTGCTTTTGGAGGACCTGTATGTATGTATTCAAAAATTTCAAGGTCAAAMCTGAACCTTAAGTGCTCATTTATTCTTGGGAAGCCTCTTGATCTTSCCTTAAGTTTCCCACAGCTCCTTAGCTCCTGTCCTTCCTGATCTCCTGCTGCACKTCTATTAGGAGAGCATGTCACAGAAGTGCTGCATTTTAGCCAGAGTTCTAGCCATATGCACATAAGCTTGCTTTTCTGGGTTCTTCTCTCAACTCCTTTCTCTTGTAATTTCTGTTCCACTTTTAGTTGCACATACGATCTGTCCCAAAATTGTAGCATTCCCAGAGAATTTACACTTTGAATAATAAACAGCCTTCTTAAGAACAGAAGGATCTTAATTAGCTCACACACTAAAAATACTTTTAAAATGTGATTTATTTAAAGAGTCAATTCTGTTTCATGCAGTTGCAGGTGTGAGCAAATTTTGACAGATTGACTGGGTGTGGTGTGGGTTTTGTGTTTGRTTTTGGTCAGTTCGGGTATTATCTGCCTAGAAAAACATTAACTGAGAGATGAATCTTAAGTTCAGCTGCTGTTGTGGTTAATTATTCATGATGATAAAGGTTAATAGCTACTTTTCCCTACCATCATTGTAAGTGAAAGTTTTTACTATAGTAAAGGCTGAATGCTAATGCACTCCTCCATATAAATCACAGGGATCTGACTTTCTACAAATTAGTTGCTGTCTCCTGTTGTTCTCTAATAACAATAGACAGATGAAGAACTGGCAGTGCAAGCAGTGATCTGTAATGCAGATCCTTTAGGATACTTACTATATTACACATAACAGAAGGTGAGTGAAAGTATAAGGCCYCATCAGAAGATCTGACCAGCCTCCTGGAGATGTCTTTCTCTATGGAGTGGAGAGGCAGCATGGGACAGTTTTTGCTCCTAACCAAGACACTTCAGTCAGGATCTTAAGATTTGGATGAAAAAAAAAATCTTAAAAACAGGATGAACATAGTTATCAGTATCTTTTTAGATTCACACAAAATGCCATCAGTCTTACATCAGCACTTCTACTCGGTCATTCACAACAATCTAACGTCTTCAGCTGTTGTTGGGTTATTCATGATGAGAAATCCACACACATGGACACTTGTGCATATATTCACTACGGCTTAGTCCTCAACTGCTATGAAAGCAGTTGGACATCTCAATGGACATGTAGATGAACATCAGGCTCACCCGAACAATGCTGCACAGAAAAATGTTGATTTATAAGCTGGAGATCTTCTGCCTCTGATTTGCACTGCTGTGGCAACAGATGGAATGGTGTATCATGTGCAAGTGTTCTCACTTTAAGATAGATGGCCTTAAAACTGGAGATGAGCAAGAAAAAGGACATAAGAATTATTAAAGATTTGGAAAGAAATGCCTCAGTGAAAATTTGAAAGAGACAGATTTGTTTAGTTTATGAAAAGGAAGGTGAAGGTGTGAGTTTATCACAGCCATCAAGAATCAACATGGCAGAGAGGAAAGCGGTAATAGAGAGCTCTTCAGTTTCAAAGCCAAAGACAATTTTATGGTAGCAAAAAGTAGATAACCTTGCTTGTTTGGTGTTCCAAGCTAGGCAAAAAGAGATGGGTAAGCCCTCAACTCCTCAGAAATGGAGAGACACCTATTTGCCTGCGTTTACCCAGACACCTAGCAGGGCAAGAGACATTTATTGGAATTTGAATTTAAGAAAATTCAGACTTGAAATCAAGTAAATTTTGTAATATTGCCGATAAATAGCTGTCAGAACAATTACCAACAATTTCTGGTACAATCTCCTGCAAAGGAAATCTTTTCAATTCAAAACTGTTTTTTTTCATAGTCAGGACATTAATTCCAAATCCAACAGTCTCTGTTACAGAAGAGGTTGGACTACACATTCACAATGCTTTCTCCTGTCTTTATAACATCCCARCCTCTGAATTTATGCCTTTATTACAGTATTGTTTGATCATCAGTCTTAATGAAGCTCTCATTAACCACCTCTGCTTTCCTGTGAAATGGTCACATGTACTGTTCAGCCATTACTGAATAAATCTAGTCATTAAAGAAAGGAAATAATTAATCTCCTCTTGCCTTCTGTGTCACAGCTGCTAATGGGATTATATGATATCTATAATGTACATCAGAAATACATTGTTTCCTTTTAAAAACATAAAAAGTAATTTAAAATGTTGCTATTGTATTGCACCTACTTTTTGTCATATGCTTTTCCACAGCTATCGTGCCTTAGAACATACTTCTTGGGCAGAGTGAGTCTTCAGGCTTTTATAGACAATGAGAACTTTCTGGGTGGCTTTTAAATACTTAGTTATTGGTCAATATTGACATCGCGTTTGAAGGGCAAGGGAAGAAGAGGTGTTATCATGTTTAGCTATATATCCTACTACATTCTTTTTCTACATCAGTCTTAATAGTTTCTATGACAAAATGTCTCAATTAAGGAAGTATCTTGCTTCTTGGAAAGTTCTTTGCTCTGAAGACACACTTGGTTAAGTATTGCCTCTCCTTTGCAAACAGGAATCAACTCACTTGAATTAATATCCATATTCAGTGTTGCAGAGATTAGTTTCAGATAGTTACAAGAATGAGTAACTCTGCAAACAGGCAGTGATTTATTACATAGGCCTTTAGTGCTGGGTATTTAAAAATAATTTCTCCACCTTACCAGCTGTGACTTGGTCTATTTGTCTGTAACAAATCTTGGTACGATCTTGTTTACCTCATTATCTGTCAGTGACTGGCCAGTTAAACTAACTGATTCCATGGCCACATCCACTCCTCTGCTTGGTAGCTGATTCAACAACTAGGTTACTATTGAAATAAAACAAATGGACCTATTATCATGACACCGATAGTTCTGGATTTTTAGTGGAAAGGAAAGGCCTAACAAGATACACAGATGAATATCATATATCACCTGTCTGTATCTGAGGCTATGGCTCCAAGAAAATCCGCCTAGCAGAGCCACAAGGTTAAGAAATTCATACTTGCTTCCCTTGGCCCCAAACAGTCATTTACCCCTCTTTGTTGTGTGTGGTTGACTGTGGGAATGGACAGGAAGTTGGGGAATTGATCTGATTAAAGAATCAAAATTAAAAATACATATGTTTTTAATTTGGTCCTGTTCTCTTGGCCCCACAATCATTGGTATCATCACAACTAAAGAGGCTAGATGGGAACAGAAAGGGGACCTGCCTGAACCAGGAGAAAYAGCTATAAAAAGTGGCCCAAAAAATGCCTCTATTCCTCGAAGGTTCCTGAAACTATTCTGAGAAATAACCCAGAAAACATTAATTAGTCATAGGACAATTCTTCCAAATGGCTAGCCCTTGCTTAGGAGTTCTCAAAATGCTTTTGTAAGCTGAAGTCACTCCTCAGGTTGAAAGGCCCCTACTCTTAGTATAATCAAGTTTCAACCAGACATTAATTCAAGTTTTTGTCTCTCAATRCTCACCTCAAATTTCTAGGAATTTGGGGAAAGACTGATAGAAGTACAATTACAATCTAGTTACTCAACTCATTACACATTTTCAACTCTGGAACTGCAGGAAGCCCGTTAAACATAACTTGCTTGTTATAACAAAGGTTCAACAATCAGTATTATCACTTCACAGTTTTCCCATCTAGGATGATTGAATGACAGTACTCAAAGATGATATCTCACGTAGTATTCCAGAGTCTTAATATTAGTATTCTACCTTTTTCTTTATGTTGATCATTCCATAGTCCTCCATCAGKAGTTGTCATACTTACTGCTTTCASCATTTGCCTTCTCTTTTAGTCATTACACTTCCTTTGTRTTGTTTGCTTTTCTAAGTAGCACTTGCCACCCTCAGAAAGTATTGTAGTTATTAATTTTTTAACTTTCCCAGAATCCAACTTATTTTGCTTGGAGTTTGAAATAAAATCATCATCCATCATCTTGTAAGGCAGAAGGCAACATTTGGCACTGTAGCTTGGTGTTAGTAACATTTTTCAAATTTATTTTTCTGCTACTGGTTTGTTTTGGGTGATGGCAAAAATTTTGTTATTTTGCAGTGATCGGACTTTTTTCTTCTTTTTTTTTGGTGGTTGCTAATGTTGTTTATTTCGTTCTTTGTTTTTTATAAGTACTTGTATAGTACAAGAGGACTTACACTGATTACAACTGGTTGCAATTCAGCTACCAGSTGTTTGCCTTTCAGCTTCCTGTTGAATTCAGTAGACTTGGAGATACCATGGGAAGACTAACACACTGACATGTCCACATCTGGAACGTTGTCCTCAGCTCTGGTCTTTCCCACTGAAAACAGGGTAYACTGGAACTAGAAGAGTCACAAAGTAAAGGAGTAAGAATAATCAGCGGACAGGAATGGCTTATGTACAGGGAGAGACTACATAGGCTGTTCAGTTTGGAGATGAGGCAGCCGAGGTGTGTTATGATAGAGGTCTGCAAAATCATGAAAGGTCTGGAAAAAGCAAAAAAGGAATTTGCCATTTCTCATAATACAAGAAGTAGATTGGGAGGCGAGTGAAAAGATATGGAGAATTGTTGAACAAACAAAAGGATGGAATGTCTTGTCCGCACAGATTGTGGAGTTCAGTGACAAGGGATGTCATTGAGGCCAAAAGTATGAATGGGTTCAAAATGGGATTTGACAATCTCATGAGAGAAAGCTCCACCCAGAACTGTTCTGGCTTGTGAGGAGGACTTGAACTGGTGGATTTCTAGAACCTGAGAGAGAATTGAACCACATTTGGACTGTTCTTATACTCCTTCCCTCAGCATTTGCCATTGGCCTACAGAGGCGGTATGCTACCTTTTTAAGCGGACCTTTACTACAACTGAGGATGGCTGTTCTTATATGCTTAGGAAGGTTGGGACCAGGGAAGGAGAGAGAGATGGAGAGGAGCATTGAATGCATTGGGATATGAGATCAAGTCATCAGTGAGAAAGTGCTGGGCGATGTGATTGTTAGTTGACTGCTAGACGGGAAAGGCAGTGATGAGGAGAGCAGGGAAAGAATCTGCCTTTTCCTCTCCTTGTCCTGTACTTTCAAGTGATTCAGTTCGCAGTTTTCAGTGTGAGGCTGCTATTTGGTCTCCTATCTTTCTCATGTTTTCATTGTTTGTGACCCTTTGGCTAGGGCAAGCAGTCTCCTTTTTTTTTTTAATCTTTCAACATGATCACAATACARTTGCATATGTAAGGTGTTCGTGGCCATCTCTGTTCCTATTCCTGCCCCTTTCATAGCTCCACAACATTCCCTAAACCAAACATTAGAGGCAAGATATCAGTTCAAAAATATCTGCACTGAAGTAAACCTTCCACATTCCATACCATCTCCTTTGTCACCAGAAGCCCTGTAAAAATTGAATTTCTTCTGCAGGCTGCTGTTCCTCTATTCTAGCCATCATATTTCTTATTCCAGGCCAGCTACTTTAATGTTGCTAATGGTTTCCCCTTGTTGTGCACCCGATGTATAAACAAAGGTCTTTTTGCACAAAACAAAGTCGAGTTATCATCTTTGATCAGATTGTTTGGATCAGGTTCAGCTGACAACTACAGAGTTGTTTTTCCACCCCTATGCATTTTCAACATGCTGCAAATCCCTTATGCTTGTGGGATTTCTTGTTTGTTTGCTTGGGTTTCTTCAGAGGTTAACTTCTCCAAAGAGCAGTGTGGAAAAGAGAGGAATGCAGCAAATTTCCCAGATCTTGAGGAGCAAAGAATGTGTGTTGCTGGCAGAATATGACTGCTAAGAAACATCTTGGATGCCATTAATCTAAAAGCATAAGGGCTGTGAAGTCAAAGAGTGCATCCACAGGAAAAAGGTGAAGCTGAAGCTGTCAGGCCTTTGAACATATGGTGCACATGTGAAGTAGATCTTCAAGATGAAAGGTTAAAAGTTATTTTTTAACTCATGTAAACAGTTCTTTTGTGCTTCCACAGTGCCTTTTGTTTAGGGGTGCTAAAGCGTTTTTGTAGCTTGGGGGACCATTACCTTATCTAACAATCAGGGACACTAATGTGGCAGAGAGTTGAGGTGCAAAGTCAAGTCGAAATCAGAAAGTAACGGCTGGCAACAGCAGAGACTGTTCCTTTCTCTGTGGACCTTGTTCTTACAGCATCAAGGATTTAATTTTTAAAAGGGCCAAATACTTGGTTAGTAGGGTAATTATTAACTGACTAACCCTTCCTATAGTCAAAAAGACCACCRAAATGTGACTTTGTAGTGAAATACCTGTGATTTACCAAAGGGGAGACTGATGCCTACACAGGCAAGGAAGTATCWTTATTCCCTTTTTAGAGATGAGATACTCAATGCTCAGTCCTGTGTTCTAATGAATGAATGACGTTTGCAACAATTTTTATGCGTATACACCTCTAATCTGTCCACCTTCGTAAAAGCGCACATACTGAAACACATGCAGTTAGACAATGCAGCAACACTTTTGTTTAAATTTTAGCCTTACTGCAGGCTCTGATTGACTCCCTGAGCCCTAAGTATCAAATCTCCACCTGGAACCCTGTACATTGCAGTACYGATGCAGTCAGTATAAAAGAAGTTATTTACTGGGTACAGAGCTTGACAACAGCAATGTCAGGCATGTTTTGTCCAATGTATTAAACATCAGTGCTCGAAGTTCAAATTCAATTTATGCTTTTAAGTGCTTACATATCTCTTCACTTGCCCTCATCAGCCAGGAATGAAAATAGAAATAGCACAGTACTGTACAGATAGATCAGATTGTTCTTGCAGTATTTCTGACCCTGGAACTGAAATATGAAGTGGTTGTTTCTTTGATCTAGAAAGTCTAGACTAACACCTAGAGTACCAAAGTGATCTACAGGAAAGGGCATGATGGAATGTATGCATTTTGCCAATGTCTGTGATTTTAAATGAACCATGCTAAACACAAGCAGATGTTTGGAAAATAGGCAAAGTTATTGGCAAAGGCCCTAATAAGAACTGCTTTAGAAGAGTGACTGATTTGCAGTATCTGGATAGGCATCAGTGATGTGAAAAAAATAGAGAAAGTTTACAGAGGAGCCTCAAGCAGTATTTTGTTGCTGTGAAGGTCTGATTTTGAAGTATCTCTTCTTCCTGAAGTGGCAGAAAGACCCTAAGCTTATAAAACATAGTGAATGGAAATTCTGTGGGAAATAATCTGTGGGGAAAAAAAGATTGGGGAGATTTGAAATATTGTTATGCTGATTTTGAAACCCACTTTTTCCATTTGAGCTTCTGAATATTTTAAACCTTTTAAAACATAAATATTGGAAACAAAAAGATTTTCCAGTTGAAAAAGAAGGCTTCATTTTGAAAACATTAAATTCAGATATCAAAACCACATAATTTTTTTCCCAGACTTTTACTGAGTCAGTTTATGAAAARCTGCTCTTTCTCACTAGCAGGACTGGTTTCAAAGAATTAGCTTTTCCTAATGAACAATGTTACTTCAGAAAAACCATAACGAGTTTTAAGAAGGACTGTTTAAAAGCAATGCAAAACTCCTCACATTGRGGCCTGGGAGCACATGCTGCTTGTCAGTAAAAAAAGTATCATCACTTGGTAGTAACTAGCTTTTTATCATGAGCTGTCAAAAGATAGAGGTCAGCAAGACCAGCACAGAAAAAAAGGTGCTGATGCAGGTATCCCGAGTAGGAGGCCTGACCATGTAAGATGAGGAGATGATAACATGAAGTTTTTTTTTTACAGGGGCTGGAATTACCGTGTGGCTAATCATCAATTAGCCACACGGATATGCACCCAGGGAAGCATGTTCTCTATGGCTGCAAATGAAACAAGAAATTATTTACAAGTCTRTCTCTATATTGCTCCCAGCATGGTAAAGCAAAAGTTCCTGATCAGGTTAGTAAGCTGGTCCCTACTGCCTACTGMCAGCTTCCTGGCGTTTCCCACTAGCTATATTTGCACTGTACTGCTGATGCAATGCATTTCCTTAGGTGTCTGGGAAGTGAGCAACTATAGAAGGGTTACTATGGAAAATCTATTAACACTGCTGTGTACTGACTGGATGTGTACAATGGTCTAGGACCCAGGAGCCATGGAAATGCCAATGGCTGGTTTAAGAGATGCAGTTATTAATAAAAGATTAAGTATACTCGTTTGGATGGATGACAAGCAGGGATATTTGCTCTAGATAGTACAAAAGCATATTCTGACAAGAATATGGGATACTTTAATAAACCAATACTTCCTTTAATCCACGTTTGCCAAACTGCTACTTTCAAGCCTCTGACTTGACTTGTTTCCTCTGCTGTGCTCTTTTTCCCTTGCAGATCAAAGTCTGCCCAGATTCTAAACCTGCTTGTTATCCATTTGCCATTCAGGAACATCTACATCATTTTTTAACCTGGTTCAAGCAAAGCCCAGAATGTGGATTTCCTGTTGGAAAAGTGGTCTGCAGTGACTGAAATTAGTTGTTGAGCAGTTAGCTCAACAAGGAGGAATGGCCTTGTGGATCAGACAGTGGAGTGATTCTCAGGAGATCAGATTCTGTACCTTGCTCTTCCTGTATGGCTTCAGCCAAATTGCTTAACTCTGTGCTTTTGTTCTCCCATGGCTGGCACAGCATGACGTTACTTGTCTACTTCCCTTGGGAATTGCTTGCATATTATAGTGATGCTGACCAATCGAGCACCTAAATGACTACATAGCTCCAATGCCAATTTCTGTATCGTCTGCCCTGACATATACCTCTGTGCTACAAAGACACCAGGACCTTCACAGATGCCTTCCTAAGTGTTTCCTCAGCTCTTCTTTGGAGCTGTTTAGCTCCATTGTTTCAACTCCAGGCTTTCCCTATTGATGAAAGGTTTCATTTATGCCAGATTATAAATCAGATCGGTAACAGCCATTTTATTTTTTTCCTATTTACTTTCAAATGCAGGAAATAAGCTAATTGGAATTTTCGGTTAGTCAGTCGTCCTTCTAATTTTCTTTGAACCACTTGTCCGTGGGCAATGTTAAACAATTGCTGTAGTCCATCTCAGATATTTCAGTAGTGAGCTGTTCCTACATAGAATGAATATGACACATACAGAATTAGACAGGCCTTCACGTGGCTCCCCTCACTGAACGTAACTTAAACTCTCAGGCGCATTTCCTTGTGGCGGAGACTCCATTGCAGGGTCATTCTCGGGATGTGTTTCCATAGCAGAGTCTCCTGGAAAACCAGTAGGAGATAACTGTGGGCCAGATCTCAGTTCTCTGTTTTCCTGTGGGGATTAGGCTGCAGGAGAGAAGTTGTTAAGGGTAAGGGCCCATGACACCAGTGATCTGGTTTTTACTCTCACCAGGGACAGTGAAGAGGACCCTGTAATTCTTTTTTCTATGACTTAAAAGTGGCAGATTTTACTTAGTTTAAAAAAAATCCCCCCCCCCCAATGCATCTTAATACTTTTTGCCTTATGATACCTCACACAAGTTGTTTAATTATACATTAGGCTGGACAACTAACAGAGCAACCACATTTCTCTTTCACTGAAAATAAATTCTACCTAGCACTCTGCTGCAGAAGTTTCTGAACAGAATGGAGCTTCAGACAAATGTCTTTACTCTTTCCCGTGTAAAGAAGCACGAAACACCCACATTTGCAAATATGCAAACTCATACAGGTAAGTTCTCCTGATGCTCGTCTATGCTACTTATCAGAAAGATAAGGGATGAGGCTGTGATGTTTCTACTAGTTTCCAGCATGGTTCCTGCAGGATTGATTCCAGGGCCTGTTGTATTTTCTGGTACAAAGTTTCAAAATTTTGCCTCTTCTCACTGATCTTCTTAAGATCAGTTAAGAGTGGCTTTATCACTCAGCTACTTAATAACTTCAGATGCTTCCAGGTCTCAGAATGAGGAATAGAGTAAGCTTGTTCCTCTTCAGGAATAGACATTTTTGTTAATCACTGGGAGAAGACCACTGGACAAACATGTCAGAACAATCTGCATTCTCTGCCATGTGTAAAATCTAACTCACTTTGTTTCCTGACACTGCATTTCTACCAGCTATATTGGACTACTTCCTTAAAATAAAAGCAGTGGATCTTCCCACTGAATGCTGAGTATGCATTCCCACTGAATGCTGAGTATGCATTCAGTAGCAGTATTGCCATAATATACTAAGGAATGGATTTTTTTCCGTATTTTCTCTCACTGAGCTACTGCGAAGGACCTAATGCACCAAGATCTAGATTTACCTAACTAATGCTCAGAAACTTTTCAGCAGGAGCTACAGAGGGTCTCAATTTTTTTCACTCAGAATTTTTGTGGAGAAATCACTTAAGCCCCTGGTGATCTGCTGTCTTCTTCATCTTTCCACATAAACAGCATTTTGGTTGTATTTACATCACCTGAAAGAGCTAGAAAGCAAAGACCTATTGCAGTTGCCTGCCATCCAATATACTGTATTTGTTGACATGCTTATTAGAGGTTATTTAAGGAGGGCACTTGAATCAGGAAATTTACTTCTCTGGATGTTTATCCTGCATATGTTTTTGAAGCTTCTTGTGCAATTTGGCTTTCAAGCAAATTTTTCTTCTCATATTAGCAGGGCTAAGTCCAATGACTTTTGTTTCTGATCAAAGAGACCCAAGGGCTGGCAAGATCAGCACAGAGACTGTTATTTTACTTCAAATTGTTCAGACATGTACAGTGAAAGGTAGAAAAAAGATGCTCCTACTACAATCAAGGTATCAACTGCAACAGCTCAAGTGATATTGATGGCTCTCTTCCAGAATATTTTGTATTCTTGGAACATGCAGAGCTGCTGCCAGGACTGGAAGGGTGGGGCATTCCCTATTCTTTTTTTTTTTTTTCTTTCCTGCACATGTGAGAGGGAGAAAGGGAAGAAAAAGGAGTGGGGTTTTAAAGTACTTTTCAAATACTGCCAAGGTAAAAACTTCAGCTAATATTGCTTGTATAGCCAGAGTAGGAATGTACACAAAGTATCTCAGAGAAGATCAGTAGGTAAGTAACATTTTTATATAAAGCCACTAAATAATTATGTTAATATCTTCACGTCCCGTATGCTCTTCAGTTTATCTCCTAAAATGCCCAGGGAAAGCAAAAGTTGGCTGCTAAAAATCCATAATCACAGAATACTTGCTTCATTCTGACAGAGCCTTACATCTCCTTTGCTTGCTGCCTTAGGTAATGCCATAAGGACATGATAACACTACCTTTCCTTCAGATGTTGAGGTCACCGGGGAATGTGGCAAAAGAGTGCTTCGCAAAATGTCACTATGACACCCCTACCCAGCTTCACACTTTTATCAGTACTACTCTACATTGCACAGTGGGAGTCATTATGCATGTGTAATAAAAGTGATGCTGGAGCCTTCCCCTACGGGTGCCTATTCAACCTCCCTAAATGCTTGGAAATTGTCATAGAGGCATGTAAGAGAATGATTTTCATGTCTCAGTTGGCTGATGTTCTATTGTATGGAGTGCTAGTGCAAACCGAAAGGATTTAGTACTACACTTGTTTTTTCACAGTTCTGCCACATGAAGACTCTTCAGAAGGCCTTTTCTGGTCTGACCTTCTTGCTCTTAGCAGAGTTACTTAAATCCATTCTTTTCATATTGTTACTTGTTTTTGAAATTGTACTTATTCACACCAGTAAAAGATTCAGGAAATACAGCTGATGGAGAAGAGTATACACAGTGGAGTTGTACTGTACTATGTAGCTTAAAAACCACTGTAATTACATTGATACATTCTAATGACACATCTTAGATAGTGGAATCTATCTAACGAAAACTACCAGGTCTCTTTATTCACCAGTAGATCAGTCTCTCAGTGTTTCTCTTTAGGTCAGTTGAAATCAGCCCATAAAGAAAATTCAGTGCAGACAAGCCTTTAGGTATTAAAAAGAAAATTTCAACAGATTTTTTATTCCTCTTGAAAATGCCGAAAACAATTTGCAAAAATTGCCTTTAAAAGTTGGGGGGGCAAATAATTAAAACTCAAAAAGGATTATTTTGATATTTTGTATGTTCTCATTCTGATCCTTATTTTGTTTGGATTGAATAGTACTGACACTATTGAAATTAAATGCTTTGACTAGATTTTTTTCCCGTTTTTACAAATACTTCTTTTTCATAACTTCCCTTTTAAGACTATACTTTAAATTATTAACATTTTCCCTGAGAGGAAAACTGCTTTCTGTCAACTCCAATTTTCACCTGCAGGGTTTGTAAGTTTCATGAAAAAGAAACTTCGCTCTTTAGAGAGTCTCTGTCCACGTCTCTGATGTGTTATCATCCAGATTCTCAATTGTCTGTATGAATTCCATTCTCCCTGTTTCATTCAGTTGTCTGAATACCTTTTCACTTTCAAACACACCTTAGAATTCATTTCTCCTCTTTTCTAAACCTCAGTCTTCTCGTCCCATGGCTTCTTTTTTGCCCAGACTGCCTCACAGTTCTGTTCACGTGAATAAATCTCCTTTTCTCTGTATCTTCTGATTACCTTCTAGTTTTACATGAAAAGTTCCCAAAATGTGAGTGGAAGAAATTGCACAGAATTTGTTGAGAATGGGCTAGACTTGTGGGATTGGTCATGAGCCAGGCCTGGGGAGGAGAAATTACAAGAAAACTACACTGCAACRTTAAAGTCTGGCAGAGCGAATGCATAGATTGTAAATACTTCATCTCCAGAAGTGCTAGCTGCCGTTGAGGAAAAGACAAAAAGAATCCCGTCAGTATAGAGGAAGATGCTGGTGAGATGGTTCTATCCATGTAACTCATGATAGAAGAGTGCCCTGGCAGCAAACAATGCCAACGGTATCCGGGGCTGTATTGACAGCAGCATTGCCAGTAGACAGAGTGAGGGGAGTGACGCTACACCTTTTTACTCAGCACTCTTAAACCACATCTAGAATAGTGTGTCCAGTTCTGGGCTCCCCAAGGCAAGAAAGATGTGGATAAATTGGAGCAAGTTTGGTGGGAGACCGCCCGGGTGGTGATGGGGCTGGAGCACTTGCACTGTGAGGAGAGGCTGGGGGGGRCTCACTTGGTTTGGCCTGCAGAAGAGAGAGCGAATTGTATCTTTCTGACACCTACAAGGAGGTTATTGAGAAGATGGAGCTAGGCTGYTCACAGTGGTGCATGGTAGGAGGATGAGAGATGACAGCCAGAAACTGAAAGAAGAGCGGTTCAGGCTGAGTGTAAGGAAAAACTTTTCTTCTGCGAGGATAGTCAAGCAGTAGACCAAGTCCCGCCGCGAGGCTGTGCAGTTGCCATCCTCGSAGGTTTTCAAGACCTGACTGGACAAAGCCTTGAGCAGCTCAGTCCGGCCTCAGAGCCGACCCCCTTTGGAGCYGGAGGGTGTACCTGAGACCTCCTGACACTGCTTCCAGCCTGCGATGCTGTGACCCCACACCCCTCCACAAACACCCTCTGACAGCAGCACCTCCACAGACCCGTCTGTCAGGGTAGCCGGGCCTCTCCCCCTGCCGCCATGCGCTGAGGGGAGACGCCGCCGGCGGGCTGCCCCGGGCGGGAGGGCGGGCAGCCGCCAGGGGGCAGGCGAGGCGCGCGCATCGCCGCCCAACGGCCGCGGGGCGGGTCGCGGCCCCCCCCTGCCGCAGCCAACGGAGCCCGGGCCGCTGCCGTGACGGGCTGCCCGACTCTCACCGCCGCCCCTCACTTCTTCGTTTTTAATTTTTTACTTTTTTTTTAAGGAAAAAAAATGGTGTGGAATCAAAAGGGTAGCGGGGTTCTACCTCCTCAGGGCAACCGGCGAGCACAGGCGGCCTTTCCCTGAACGCAGGCCGTAGGTCGTAGCTCGGGCCATCGGGAGGTGCTCACTGCCTCAGGGAGGCTGGGTGGGCGGGAGGAGCCCCCCAGGTTTGCTCGGTTGATAATACCTACTCTGTTCCTGTACTGCAGTTGGTTTTTATACCTTTTCTGCCCTGGGTGCATACGTAATATTGAAGGACTTAACCACTGACCCAAATTAAAAAAAACCTTCCTAGTGCTTATAGTCTAATTGAATTTCTATAAAGGCTTAGGTCTGCAATCTAGTTTTCACCCCTGAGCACTTCTAACTTGCTTCCCCATGATTTCAAAGATGTTAAGCAATACCTTTACTTTTTAAGTATAATGATYAGCTCTAACTGTAGTTGAACTAAAGCAGAAGAAGGAATTAGTTGTTATTGAGAGGTTCATTATTTTAAATGATCTTTTCCAATACATCTGGACAAAGATGACTGGTCGTATGATCTGTTGTTTTCCATCAGCATAATTCTGCCAGTTTCGGCCAATCCAATCTGACCAAACCTCATCTGAGACACTCCCCAAATGATAGTTGGAGAGTGGATCTTGTACAATATCGCAGACATAGAAAGAAAATCTCTGAAGAAAGAAGATCTCAGAGTTTTAGTGTCCTCCTCTGCTGGATGCCTGATCTGACAGGAAAAGCTTGATTTCTACCTCACAATATGCTGTTACCATAGACAACTTGAGTAGTGGAAGCTGTGCCCACTGATAATTCTCTCAAGAAGCTATCTAGTGATGAGGGAATATGCTACTGAGCATCTTCTTTYCTTTCCTTGGGTTTGTCTTGGTTTTTCTTCCCACATAGAGTCTCTTGCTAGGTGTCATAATTTTTCTCCCTCTAATATTTTTTTAAATCAGTCCCTTTCTAATGCCACAGTACAAACCTTTATTATATGCTGGCTCTTTCAGATACATTCCAGAAACCTGCTTAGTCTGCTTCTTTTAACTCAACTSCCTTGTTTCCTTTCCATGCAGCAGCACATGCTGGGAGCTGACAAGCTGGAAAGCAGCTTTGCAGAAAAAGACCTGGGGGTCCTGGTGGACACCAAGCTGAACATAAGCCAGCAACATGTCCTTGTGGCAAAGGCGGCTAATGGTATCGTGGGCTGCATTAGGAGGAGCATTGCCGGCAGGTCAAGGGATGTGATCCCTCCCCTCTACTCAGCACTGGTGAGGCCATACCTGTAGTACTGTGTCCAGTTCTGGGCTCCCCAGTACAAGAGTCGGTAGGAAGGATCTCTCACATCCTCCTTACCTAACCAGTCATTCCAAGTGTTGGAATGCTAGACAGATAGGCATAGGTTGAACTCCATAAACTTCACATTGTAAACTTGCTTTCTAGAGCCTTAGTCACTTTTTATCACTTCTTTTCTATTTCTAATATTTTAACATMTTTTTGAAATATGACTTATGGTTCTGGACACAGTAGTGCATTTAACAGTGCAAGGTAAAGAAGTAAGATCTTTCCTCTGCTTCTGTGTCATAGTCCCATTTTCGTACCTGCAGGGATTGCRTTAGCCCTCTCAGCTGTGAAACAGACTGTAGTTCTGGCAGACTGAAAGGTGAGTGGAAGCTGCTTTCATGGTGTATCTTGAGACCTTTGAGAAAAGTCTCTCTCAGATTGTGGATTMTGTAGTATTTGTAGGACAGAGGGAGGGCAAAGATGAAAAAGGGTGTAAAAGAAAGCTGTTGAGGTGGTAGAGAGGTTCTAGTTTTGAACACTCTGAAAACAGCAGTTTCTCTTGCTAACAGCAGTGGAACTAAGCTGAAGAAAGCTTTGGAAAATTATTCCGAAACAARCTAGTTATGCTTTTGATTTAATGTGTATGTTTCAGAAGAGGGTGGGCAATATAGGTAGTTCATCAACTGTGCATGTATGTATGTAACTGCAGTTTGAGCTATTCTTACCTCATCTTTACATTTTTTCCTAGTTCTGTCTTTCTGAAATAATAAGCACTGTTTATTAGGAATGGGTGGCTAGGAATAATTTTTACCATTTTAAYGAGTTTTTGTTTTAAGAGCTATATTAACAAAAGCAGTGGACAAAAAGTATGCAGGTCTCAGCATCAAGCACACACCAGGTRCAGGAAAATTTGATTTTGCATATCTTGCCATAGAATTCACAAGTATGTAAGGAGGTACGACAAGTCAAGGACTGTGAGAATATTCTGGATTTCAGGACTTCTGTGCAGAACCTTTCCTTGCTAGTGGCACTGCTGCTGGCTGGAGAGTAGCCTTCCCCAGAAGGCAACAAGCAGACAGCTGCTAGAACTGTTTATTTCCTGGGGTCTGTGAAGCGGGGACTTATGCCTAGGCTCTGCACTTGATGCATGTGCGCTTCCTGTTGCAAGCCAGCCCGGTGTGTCACTCTTTTCCTTACACTTTCTCAGCCCCCATCCATTTCCCTCCTCTTTCTTTTCYTTTCTTTCACCAGCTTTCCTGTCTAATTGTATTTTTTCTCTTGAGAATCTTCTGGTAGGCCATCCTGAGATCAGAAAACATGTCTTMCTTAGACCCTTCCTTGCCCCAGCATTATGGCCCTCCCAGTGCAGAAGATGGGGAAGCAAAGAGGGGCCAGTTATGAATTATGACAGCCCAGCGTTCCAGTGTAGGTAAGTATTTCATATCCTTTTTTTTTTGCTTTTTTCCTTCTGAGTTTGGAAAGGAGGGAGAAAGAGAATTTGAAACCAAAACTTAAAGGTGATAGACACAAGAACTAGATTTCTTTAATAGAATTGCCATATTTCTGTGGTCAAATGTARCCTCCAATACCAAATAATGCACCTGAAGAGGAAAAAGTCCACTAAGGGTCACTTGCCATGAGATGGTTTGTTAATGACAATCCCCTCAGAAGTGACTGTGGAATATTCTGGAAATGCAACACTTCACTGTCCCCTCACCTGTTATCCATAGGAAAGTATTGCTTTTTGCAGTAGCACTGGCTGACATTAAGAAATCCGCAGTAAAACTACCTGACTTTCCTGTTCACTAATGACCTGGATGATGGGAGCGAGTGTACCCTCAGCAAGTTTAAAGATGATAAAAAACTGGGAGGAGTGGCACACCAGAGGGTTGTGCTGCCATCCAGAGGGATCTCAAGAGGCTGGAGAAATGGGCAGAGAGGAACCTCCACAAAGGGAAATTCAAAGTCCTGCACCTTGGGAGGAATAATCCCATGCACCAGTACAGGCTGGGGCAAACCATCTGGAAAGCAGCTTTGCAGAAAAGGACATGGATGGCCTAGTGGACAAGTTGAAGGTGAGGCAGCAGTGCGCCCTCGTGGCAAAGGCGGCCAACAGTATCTGGGCTGCRTCAGGGAAAGCATTGCCAGCAGGCTGAGGGAGGTGATCCTTCCCCTCTACTCAGCACTGGTGAGACCCCACCTGGAGTCCTGTGTCCAGTTYTGGGTTCGTCAGTACAAGAGAGACATCAACATACTGGAGGGAGTCCAGCGAAGGACCACAAAGATGATTAAGGGACTGGAGCATCACTCATCTGAGGAAAGGCTGAGTGAGCTGGGACTGTTCAGCCTGGAGAATAGAAGCCTCAGGGAGATCTCATCAGTGTGTATAAATGCCTGAAGGGAGGGTGCAAAAAACTCTGAGTCAGGGTCTTTTCACTGGTGCCCAGTGACGGGACCAGAGGCATTGGGTACAAACTGAAACCCAGGAGGTTCCCTCTGAACACAAGGAAACCCTTTTTTACTGTGAAGGGTGACCGAGCCCTGGAGCAGGTTGCCCAGAGAGATAGTGGTCTCCCTCCTTTGGAGATACTCAGAAGCTGTCAGGACATGGACCTGCGCACCTTGCTCCAGGTGACCCTGCTTGAGCAGGGGGGTTSAACTGGACAATCTCCCTAGTTTCATTGCAACCTCAACTATTCTGTGATTCAGTGCTGGTTAATCAGTGAACCTGAAGCAATCTATCACAACTGTAAGTCTGATGACAGGATTTTACCTTAGGGCATTGGATACTGGTTTAACACACTGTTTCTTTGTTGGCATTTTCTGAAATTCATAATGTTGCGCCTAAAAATAAAGTAATGGTGTTTTTAAGTGTAGCTGTTATATGCTGTGGTATGTAGTGGGCGTATGCTCATTTGTTTGCTTGCCATGTTTATAGAGTCACTAAGTGACTGAAAGCATGCTGTCAAAGAAAAAACTACAAAGTGGGTGAGGAGATAGCCTGGAAATCTGAATGTATTCATATGGAGGACAAAAATGACAGCACATCAGCTATGCTTTTCTTGTGCCTTGCTTTTGTGCTCATTACATCTGCTAGCACAGAGGATTTATGCATTTGAACAGATAGAGACAAACTAAGATTTTCCCTGAAGCCCATCTGCTTTTTTCCCCTTAACTGTCTTTAGATGCAGGAGGGAATTTGAGTTGATTTTAAGGGCAAGAAAAGAGGAGGTAGAGAAATTAATCAGGTAATAGAAGGAGGTTGGCAGCCTAAAGTAGAGGGATGGCAAGGGGGGAAAACAAACCACTAATTAGGAACAAATTAAGGATGGRAGGGAGTTGTGAAAAGATAAACCTAACCCACCATGTGACTTTTTTCACTAGTTACAGCTGCTGATAGTGGTAGTAGATGGTGTATTGGGGTGAAAAGCCCCCTCAGAGATACTAAGACATGTTGAAAAAACTGTTGACTTTCCAAGTGCTAGGAATTTTTTTTTTGTGCTAAGTGAATGTGCTAGAGAAGGACTCTTGAGTCCTCGCATAGATTTCCAGATACCTTATCGACTGTGGAGGTTATTGTTTTTCTCCTAGGGACAAACATGAAAGGTTGGTGATGGTTTTTTTCCTCAGTGCATAAAGCTTAGCAGATAAGCAGCACATCAGGATTTAAGGACTAGTAAAAGAATTACGAGACTGAGTTCAAGAGTATATGTGTACGTGCATGAATCTAGTCATATGGAAGACAAAAGACCCACAAGGCTTATTGTTTGGGTAGGAGCAAAGTAGGGTTTAGTTGTTGTTCTGAYGACCTCTATGTTAGTGAGGATTTGAAGGGGATGACTTGAGTGGGAAGGGAAAATGTTGAAAAAAATGAACTGAATTTAGGCATGTGTTAAAAAAAAAGAGAGACAACAAAATCTAGTGAGTATCTACCTGATTCAGTATACCTGATAGTTTAACACATGCTTTATTTAAGGAACCAAATGTTAATCAAGAGTTAGAGAAGATTGTGTGACCCACTGGAGATATATTTGAGAACCTGCAGCATAGAATCAAAAGGCCAAATTTTCAGACTGGAATTTTGTATCTAATCTTTGAGGTGTATAGGTCAATAAATCAAGGAGGTATGCTTACACAGAGTTGTGCACATACATCCAGCTCCATGAATGAACATATGAAACCTTCAGTTGTGCCATTCTTGGTCATTGCAGCAATACCTTTTTCATTTGTTTCCAAGAAATAATTCTGGGAGTGTTTCCTCCCTGAGAACACCAAATGTGGGTATTCCCCAACATACTGCTTTAATGGCAGGACACTAAAACACCAACACAGAAAAAGACATATATTTTAATAAGTCATTAAATAAGTTTGCTAGCAAATGTAAACTTTTACATAAAAATAAAACCTTTAGATTTTAATAAAATTTGARTGATATTAATCTGAATGAAAATATTTGGAATGCTAGTGTAATAGCTTAATAAACTGACTCCCAAATGGTTTAGCTAACTCAAAAGGACATGCACATTCTCTCACACACTTGAAAATGGAGTAAAAATTGAGGTGGAATCTAGCAACTCACAACATCATTTAACAGAAAAGAATATTGGTACCCAGCAGAAACCGTAGAGAATTTATGTCCCCAGACTGCAACTCTGAGCTGAAATTTGTCTTGAGAATGTGATGCTAATGTCCCTGCTCTTGCTGAAAATGTCAGACCTACAAACACAATCAAGACCTCAGAAGAATTTTGTCTYCATTCTACACCATTCTTCCTCCTGAAAGATGTCAATGCTGTTGAAGAGTATAAAGTGCAGAGATCATTCAAGATTGGAAAACTGGCACATTTTGAGTGAAACGGAGAATCTTTTCTGAAAGGTAAAACTACTTCCTATAGCTGAGCATACCATAGCGTACAGATTGCTCTATCTTCAAGGTTTGAAGCAAAATTAAGAAAGGGAGAACATAGTCAACCAGATTGGAACATGACCTATTTATATAATACATTTTCATTATCTGCTTAGCTTAATTTTGTATATTTAGATTTATACACATATGAGTGATACACTATGCTTTCATTTTCTATCCCTGCATCCACCTGAACAACTAGTACAGCATCCCGCCAGAATACAGAGGAACAAAGTGCGAAGGTRCTAACTGTCTGGTCATTAAGCTTGGATGGTAGTAAAAAAAAAGTTAAGATAACCAGAAATKATATTTAAAGCAAGTCTTTCCTTCAGGTGATTTCTAGTTTCAAATGCCTGATAGGAATTGCACGACTTTTCTCAGAAGGTGGGGAAGTGCCCTGAAGTTCCTCTTTCCGCTGTGGAGCTTTACAAGAAAGTTACTGGTACAAAGCCACACTGGCTCTTCCAAAAGCATTTATCGCTCATCATCATGCTTCCAGCGATGGTTATGATTCACAGATTGTGGCCTAACTCTTTCTATTTCTGAGGCATTCCCTTCTGTAACGCATGCAGCTCTGCTTTCTTCATTGACTCTCAGGATTTTACAATGTCACAGTGTGTAATGAAAGATAGAGCAAAAAGATAGTCATGCAGACAGGCAGATCATCATATTTACTACCATTCTGGAGCAAAAATAAAAGCAGAGAACACTGGACAGTGGATTTCAGCCATCAGACAAAAATGTTGCATGTTGTTCTGCAGGGTATCTGGGGAGGATTCTTGTTCTGGCAGAGCATCTAAGAATATGGGACCTCAGGCCTTGCTATGTGCAGAGATGGTTCCCAGTCAGTAGTCTGGCTGATGGCCTCGGTTTCAAGCTGCATAGCTTCTAGACTGCTAGACTGACACCTAAAATAGATGAATATGTGATTTACAGAAACATGAGGAATAGGAGCTGAAAAAGAGTTGATAGTAAATGTCCAGTTATCTTAGGATTTGGAGGAAGGATGAGGTGGGGCTCAGGACCCTTGGCTGTGTAAGGAAACAGGACTGACTGTGAGGAATGCATTTCCCTCTTGCTACAAGGAAGGATAGTCTCTGATGTCAGCCTGAGGATCATTTCAGTGCAGAATAAACCCTGGACTGCTTAGACCTAGTCTTGGAACAAAATAGAGAAATGCAATGTAAAGATTGAATTCTATTCCTAGTACAAGATGATTCTTCCAGTCCAGTGTTGGGCAGCCTGTGGTGGAGCAATGCCTTGATCCTTCAGCTCTGTGATGACAGAGATACTTGCACTTGATGGAAGCCTCATCTCATCCCTCCCCCAGCTCCACCTTTCTTAAAAATGGTGATGGACAAGAAAGGTTTATACAGTTCAATGATTTTAGGAGCCAAATCTACCAAAAAAAACAAGAAAAAAAGGATGAAACTGCAGGAAAAAGTGGTAAGCTGGTGCCATGGCAGTTTCACAGAGCACAAAGAAGAGGGAGAAGTGGATCCTAGGACAAGACGGGAGAAAGATGTTTTGACTTGCTGCTGGATGGACTAAGTTGTTGCAGGAAATAAATTGTCCAAGGAAGTTTAGCTTAAGGCCAGCATGAAACCTAACTTTCTGTCAGCAGCTTGAATGTAGTTAAAGGGATGAATTCAAAGAGTAAAGCCTGTGACTTGAGGGACAGCAGAGCTGAATGAGAAGTAATAACTTACTCTGGTTGGTAGATGAGATATTTCTGTTCTTCTTCAGTATCACAAAACCCAGAAGAAGTGTGATCAGTACAATCACAGCTATAAGTGGGCCAAAGAAATTTATCTTCACTTGATCCATTTCTTTTCCCTGTATCTCTGAATAAGAAAAGAGAGGAGATAGATACACACAGCAAAGATTTAATTTGGTGACAATTAGCTTAAACAATCTGTCCCAAAGTTATGTGAATTAGAAGTTTAGGGAAAGGCCCTCAGCGTCCTTTGCTTTTACAGTGCTTTAATAGTGTCAATAAATCACTATCCACATTGCTTTATTCCAATAACTAGCGAAACTACCAGGTCTTAATGGCCAATTCAACAACAGTAAGGCAAAATACTCTTTCTGAAGTTTGGGTGACATGTGAGAGATCAGCAACTTAATTAATACAAGAGCCTACAAGGCAGCTACTGTGCTAATGCAACTCTGTGCTACTGTGCAAGTTTGAAGAATCTGGGATATGTTACTACTTGGTATCTGTTGGAAATGATGGTCAAAGCCTAATGAAATGCTATAAGGGATGTGAAAGTAGCAGGGAATGCAAAGGAGTTTCCCTCTATTTCTGGTTATTGTGCTTTTGAGGTTTTGGTTGCTAGGGTTAGCAACTGATAGAGCTTCAGTTATCGCCAAACAAAGCTTTTGTTTATGTGGAGTTTCTAGTTTCTTACTCACCATCACTGCTTATCCGGTGGCTACTTTCATATAGCCAGGGAGGAGAAGAAGAATTGAATAGGGAAGAGGAGGATGCAGCACTATAGCTAATACAGCCTGTTTACACTCATGAACAACGTGTAGAGCCGTGCAAACCTCAGAAGACTTCTGTATTGTATTTTAATATTATTTAAAAATCCTAGAATGTAAGGACATCACAGGCAGTTTGCCATATCTAGCATTGATGACTTAACCCTTTAGCTAAATTTATATGAAGAAAACTGCACTGTGGAACTTTTTTCAGAATGAGTGGCGAGCTTCTTTTACATCTGCAATAGTAAGGTGCGTGCCTGTACTACCCTGGTAGGCTTTCCTGCAGTGCTACCATTCGCTCTTGGCTCCCTGTTCCTGTCAGTTGAAGCACAGCTCTCCATCTTCAACGTTGTCTAAAGGAGACATGTGCAAGCCAAATGAACTTATGATGAAAGTGGGAATTGTCTTTATTTTGATGCACTTGTGCCATAGCTTACGAACGAAAGTATGTCAAAGGATGTTTTCCTGTCCCAGGAGATAAATAAAATACGGCTTTAGTTTAAAGAAAGGATCAGTCATGTGGAACCCTGAGATAATGCAGCAGTAAAGTCTTATTGGAACTCAGGTCCCCARCTTCTTCTTGCAAAAGGTGTCTGCAAAAAGACACAATCTCAGAGAARAAAAATCCCCAAATAGTCATTTTGGAATGCACACTTCATTCTGCCAAACGTTATGAAAACCACTAGGAATGTTTCTAAGACTAGCCAAAGTTTCATGGCCTTTACACTTAAACTCGGCACAGTCTGTTTGGCAGTTTGTGAGCCAAATCTGGTCCAAGGGATTCTTCTGTCTCTCTCTAAGGAATGATAAAGAATAGCAGCATCAGAAAAAAACYTTTTTACTGTCAGGGTGGTCAAACATTGGAACAGTTTGCTGAGAGAGGTKGTGGAGTCTCTATCCTGGGAAATATTTAAAACTCAAYTAGATAAGGCCCYGCGCTACCTATTGACCCTACTTTGAGCAGTATGATCTCCAGATGCCTCTTCCAACCTCAACAGTTCTCTGATTGTGTGAAGTGGCAACCTCTCTTAACAGCTGTCACCTCCTGAAACTGGTTGCCACCTAATCCAGGTTGCTTTGTTGCTGCTGCAGCAGCATCTAGGGAGGGGATGAACCAGGCTGTGTTCTGGATTGTGTAGCAGTAGCCTTCCTTCTCTGTGCCCTCCCCTTGCTGTAATAAGACTTCCCATATGGAAAGGAGAGGGAATTTGGTGGCTGTGGCTGTTGGTGAACAGGATGGAGAACACACAACCCTTGTAACCAACTCCTACTGCTACTTAGGGTTTATTCCCTGCCTTGACTATGCTGCTGTGATCAGCTCTACTGCAATGTGCCCTGCTCCTACCCATGCAAAAATCAGAATGGGCAAATGGAGACTCACCTATGCCTAGTGGCACTGAGACAAGGCTCCCCAACTGCTCTCCAAGGTGAAGCAAGCAGCTAATATTAATGAGGGTCTTTGTAGGAACTGTGATATTCAGCCTGCTAGTAACATTGTACAGCTTTGTTACAGCATCCTGTGAGACATCCATGTGACGCATAAGCCTGGCTGTTCTGTTTTCATGTGAAATTAGCCAAGTCATCTGCTTGGGCTCTGGGTAACCTCCGCTGGAAGAACAGGAAAGATTCAAGTATTCATTGGGCTTTAGTTCCCCAGTGTGCAGCCATGCTATCTCAGGTTGACTATAGTTGGCTGAAACAGACCAAAGAGAAAGCATCATGAGTCAGACATACCACATCTCGTGACAGTTCCTGCCAGTCATTTAGGATTTTCAGGCAGAAGCAAGTCTAGACAATTTTCTCAGGAAAACAATGGGAGTCCCAAGAAGGGTTTGTTGTGTTTTTGCTGTACATGTAGACTTGCTGCTCCTTGTCCTCAGGGTGTTTCAAGCATGTAAGTCTGATCAGCCAGACAATGGGCCTCTGTCTCTCCCACCTCCTTTAGATCCATTGACACCTCAGAATAATCAATCCTGGCCTGCTTGCAGTCAGTGCTTAAGCACAAAATGGGAATGGGATGCCGTGCTGCCTACTCCTGAACTCCTCATTAGGTAAGGGGAAAACCACAAACTTCTAWCTGTGAAATGTAGAGAAAGAAATCATCTGAGGGACTTCAGATGGGGTAAGTTGGAGGTCCAGTGCTGTCATAGGTAGAAATATCCTCAGTATTATGAGTAATCCTTTTGCAGCATATAAAGTAATTCACTCATCTTAACTTGATAGTAGGCCTCCCTTAGCTTGGCTTTTTACGTGGAAGTGACTACAGTACAAGTGTTTTTACTTTGTGTCATTGGATAYTCATCCCAGTCAATGAAAAACATACCTGTTGCTTTAAAAAGTCAAGTTTCCCACACAAGAAATAGTTAGTGAAACAGGATCGGAAAGAATTATTTAAACATAAAATATGAATGATAAATGGAAGCTTTTAACCAATTYTCTCTATTAAGTAATCTCCCAAATATTCTCAACCAGGATTTGTTTGGTTAAAAGGTCATAGTAGAAATAGTAGACTATAATGGAAAAGGAGAAGGAGAGAATGTAGACATAATACTGACTGCACACTGGCACACAGCAAATTAAAAAAAAAAAACACAAGAAAACCCCCCAAGAAACAGACTCAAGACTTCATTGAAAATACTTCATTATTTTAGTGCCAATAGGACTAAAGACAACATGGAGAAATACTGGAGAAGGGGAAAAGGATTCTTAGAAAAATATGAGCCTAAGAGGGTCTGACTCTTCTGCACACACACTCAATGTGTTGGATCCAGGCTCTAATGCTTGCCGTAGTGAATTCTTAATATGGATGGATGAAGAAATATGATGTGGCTTTTATTTGCTCTATCCCAACACACAGGGATTAGGATTTAGCTTAGTCACTTAAATCCCAAGAGAGTCCATGGCTGTGAATTCAAAATGGAAAAAGCCCCACCTTTTTCATACCCCAAAATTTAGTTAAGTTGTCCCTCAGGAGAGCTCAAACTTCCTCTTTCTTCTCAAGGTCTGACTTGCTTAGCTGACTGCTCACTCCAGCTTCTGGTCTGGAGTATTTATTCTCTCCTTGGCATTTTATAGGGAGGGCAGGAATGTAATCCATGGCTGTGAAACTTGCCACATGATCCAAGTGATTTAAGAGTTTCAATCTTATTGACAGTAAACAAGTGGAAATAGTGGAGTATACCCTGATCAAAGCACTTCTGTTTTATGGCTTCTGGAATCTCAATTTACTGAAAAGTGATGTTGGTTGCATGCAGGGTGTGGGCTACGTATATGTGAACTTTGCATTGTTAACAGAAAAGCATGTTTCAGGAAGCCTTTTGTATTTAAAGATAGCATGTCTTCCAAAAAGGCTATGGGCTTAGATTTAAATACCTCAAGAGACAGCAGATCCATCAAGTCCTTAATATTTTTTTCAATGGCTTAATCACCGTGCCTGGTTTTATTCTATTTTCTAAAGTGACAATATGGGCCTTACTTCTCACTTGCTTCCAGCCACTGACTGTTTTTATATCTTCACTGAATGAATTAGCCTTTTTTTTAATATCCACTATTTTATGTGTATTTCAGGTTCCCACACTCTGAAAACAAGACTCTTCTCAGTCTTCTGTGTTATAAGGTAATCAGATCGATCTTTTAATGTCTCCAGTAGGACTGTATTTTTTCCAGCCGTCAGATAACTCTAGTAGAGCTTTTCTTCACGCTTTTAAGTTTTTCAACATCCCYTTTAAAATGAGGACACAAACTGTTGTCTCTATTCTGACACCAGTTTCACTCCCAACAATCTGAATAGTGCATATTTTGAAATACTTTCCCTAGTCTCACCTACTTCCCTTATTGATCCATCCAAAGGAAGCACTAGAGACATGCTATAGCAGCAGAATTTCCAGTTAAGCTGCTTGTCTGGAGAAGGATCTGTGTTCATTGTTCTTGTATAAATCATCCTRGCTGTACACAAGACATACATATATCTATCTATATGTTGTCCTCATGGAATACATACGTAATAATAACACATATGAACTGTATTAGAAGGTACTTCAGTATTTCTGAATGGGCTTGGTCACCAAGTGATCTAGATAGCTTTGTATGACTGCCCTATCATTCTTGTACAGCACTCAATCTTCCTTATGTCCATTTTAAGTGTGACGCGCCATACTACAAAAAACCCTCCATGTATGATATGAGATTCTAATTAAGAAACAGTAGGTAAGTACAGGTACATTTCAACATTTGTATTTTTCTTCTAATTATTTTAAAGGTTTTTTTTAAATGTGCTTTTATACTGCTCCTTCCTTTGGGAGCTTCTTGAACAGAGAGTCATTTGGAAGGAACACAGCAGCACATAATTTAAAACAGTCTTCCTAAGTTAAACTTTAAAAGGCCTAGGAGAGTTTTAGTGCCTAAGTGTGAGACTTCTATAACATGTAACAACAACATTAGTTGTTGGCTAAGCTGATAACTGATTTAGCTGCTTGAATTAACTGAACAGTTGATGCTAAGCATCTCTTAAATTGGAGGCCTTGATACTGAGTGCACACTATGAGTTTCTGAGTTCTAAAACTTTGCTGAAAATASTTGTCAAGTAGATTCTGGGAGAATCAAAATTAACAATCTAGGTTTTCTATCTGTGGATCGAGGGAACACTTGCTGGTAGCACAAAGCTAAATAGGCTTAGACGTCCTGGTACTCTGTTTTTGGCTGCTGTTACACATGGCCTGTTCTCTTTTGAAGCAGTATGCTGAAGCCTGAAAATGCCAGTGGAAGTTAGAAGCTGTTATTATTAATGACTAGCACTATCATAGTGGAAGAGAGAACACAGGCATATGGACAAAGGTTACTAAYAGAACAGTTTAAAATAGAAAAACATTAGGAAAATATATTAGGAATTACTRAAAATATTAGAAAAGACTAGGAAAAGATTGCTTCCTCACTTCCATTCCCCTGTTAAAAGATTGGCTGCCTTTTCCTCTGATAACATGCAAGAAATCAAGTTGAGTCTCACCAATGCATGCATTTTTTCTTCAGAGATATTTCCAGTCTTCCTTTAACTGAACATATGAATTTCTACTCCTCCATATGTGAGCTGCTCTTTTCTTTATTTTCCCCGTGATTTATATGATCATAAAATAGCTGGGTGTTTGCAGAAATCTTGTTATGTTTCAATTGTAATTTACCACCAATGATGATAACTACTGCTACTTTTAATAGAAGGTACTGCATCAGATGCAAATAAAGAAGTATATTTTCCAGAGTCCTAAAAGCCATAAAACTTGCAGGAGGCAAGAGGAAGAAGGCAGAATGGTTTTCACTATAAAGTATGACAGGGTGGAAATCAGGAATGATGCAATATTGAGCAAATTATTGAGCAAATTATTGCCTCATTTTCTACTTCTGCTTCCACCTGACTASTTTTCATTCAGAGCTGAGGATTTTCTATTGAGAATGCTCTTATCCATCTTTAGAAATTCTGCTCCAGTGCAGGTACATCTTCAGTGGCTTGGGGACATTACCACACATTTCTGGACTGAACAAAGTGACAGAGAACCCCCAAAAAACCCCCAGACGAGGTGACAATTAGAAGAGATTACTTACCAATGATGTGCAGTAAGCACTCAGATTTGTGTATGACCTTTGGTGATCCTTTATCTCTGTGCTGTATAATACACATGTACTGTCCCTCGTCCACAATTCCTGCATGTAACAATTGCAAAGTCCATTTGTTCATATCCATCTTGGTGCGATTTATATATTTAGGACTAAGGTTGTCATGTTTTTCTTGGCCGTAGTATACTTCGTGCACCACTTCATCAGCGCCTTTTTGCCAAAAAACTCTTAAATCCTTTATGTCAGTTTTCTGAGAGTTTGGAAAATAGCAGGATAGGTATGCAGTGTGATTGAGAAATGACTTCACCTGATGCACACTGGCAGCAATACCTTAGACAGAGAGAAGAAATTAAGATTTCCATCAGCTACAAAAGCACACCAAGTATTTGCGCTCACAGAGGCAACGCTTAACAACAGTAGCAATAAAAATGCCAGCATTTAGACACAAATTCTTCCACTAGGTATGACAGGACACATAGTTCTTCAAACTGACTCACWTAGTCTTGTGGAGTTCAGTTCATAAAACTGTTTCTTATTTTTCTTCCTATATTTTACTTTCCAAGGAAAGCCTACTACACAGAGGTTGCAAGCGTCTATATTTTAGAACACTTATCTGCAGGCAAAAGGTCCAAACCATTCTTGTACGTAGCATATTGACTGTAATGAGATTCTGCCACAAAGGAGATGATAGTTGCACAATTTCTTTTTAAAAAGTTGAGTTCATTCTCCTAATAACACAGCATTGCAGTTTTGAAGAAAATGTGAAGTGCACACCATGTGGTAAATGTTGGTGTCTAGGGAATATATGACCAGAAGGTCAGAAACAGGTGAACACTTTCAGTCTTGCTGAAGAATTAATCTAAAGTTTAATGACAAATTAAATGTCAGATTTAACTGTTCTGTAATTAATCTAGAGTTTAATGACAGATTAAATGTCAGATTTAACTGTTCTGTTGCTGATCTTGTTAACAGAAATAGTCAATAAACACAATTATGCCTTCATGCAAAGGAAGCATGAACTGTATTACACAAGGGATGATTTTTCTCCCGCTTTCATCAGTGCATGTATCCATTATTATGGGTGGGGATGAGCCGGAAGGACCGTCTTCTCTTGGAATGAGAAATGCYGTCCTCTGACCCAGAAGATACAAACATCTCCGCTGTGTTCAAAAGGAGGAGAAGATTTACAGTGTCTCTTCTGGTGCAAAGTTTTGACTGCTCTTCCAGAGCACCAGACTGCAAAATGATCGCCATGGCTGCCTAAAAATCCAGTTGTCCCATATCAAACTGTCAGTTTTCAGTTTAATACTGCTCTCCTCTATAATACACARAGGTAATATACACACATTTTAAAGATAGATTTAAATTGAAAATTTAAGAGCAACATAAAATAAATGTAATGTAAAGATATAAAGTTGAAGAGAGAAAGTACTTACTATATATTTTATAGAATGCCTGCACACAATTTAAATACATGTCACATAGGCTATATGACCTTGATTGTGCAGTGGAAATGATTAATTACTGCTAAGGAATAAGCTTCTTAGTGGATGAGAAAGTGTGACATAGCAGGATACAAATAATCAAAACAGTTTTTACAATTAAAAATGCACCTTTTACCTGGGAGAAGTATCATAGCATAAAGGAAGAATATGCAGACCTCCATGACGCTGTAAGAAGGAAGAATGAAAGAAATATGTTAGAGGCTGAAAACACTCCAGTACTTCCTCCAGTGCTCCCAAAGAAGTGGTAAAACAAGAAGAAGTTTTAGCAAGAGAGAGACTATYGAGAAAATTAATCTCACCTTTTCCCATGGACTGGTGCAAGGACTTCTGTCTGCTTCACAGCCTTTAGCAACAAGCAGCATGCCATGACAGATCTCTGGTTTACAGAGAAGGTGATGTGGCACAAGGTTACTGCAGACAGGGTATGCCATGGGAGGAACGCAGAGCCCCCGGGGTGCAAAGGACAGAACGAGTACCAAGGCGCCTGGTGCGGAGGAAAGAGGAATGGGGAGCATGCCTGGCCTGGCAGTGTGGGGAAGAAGATGGGGGAATTGAAAGTAGAGGGGGAGGAGAGGGTGACACAGAAGGAGGAGGTGGGGGAGGCAGCACGATGATGTCAGCTACCAGAAGTGATGAAGTGTGTGACCTTCAGTTTTGTAAAAGGAACCTATCCTTCACAACAGTAAAAAATAAGAGAGAAATCCTACATGATTTAAAGAGTTGAGGCTCAACAGCACATAATTTATGGTCAAGAAAAACTGGTATATGTTTAGAAAAAAAGAAAAAAACCCCTATGACTCATAAGCAAACCACTTCTAAGGCTGCTTGGGTTCAAGTGGTATAAGGGCCCATGATCCTGGTAAACAGCCAAATGTCATCCCCATGCACAGGTGAGAGAACGGCACCTGCATCTGGCCTGTCGTTGCTGGTTTGCATTTCAGCAGCGCCTTTGTGTTTTTCCTGTGCATTTTCCATATATTTGGGAGAAGCCTCCACACCACCCCTGCCAAGGTCCTTCACTCTCCTCCTTTAAACAGCTCCAAAGAATGCTCTTTTGCTGGAGCAGATGTAAAAACTCTTCAGCTCTCATACTACTTAAAAACAGTGGGATTGCTGTCTGCTGTCCTGACTGGTACTACAGCTTCCCATTTTTTGTCATGTTTTATTTTAAGCTGGTACATTTGGGTCTTTACCTTTACCCCAGGTCTCTGGGAGCAAGAGTCTCTTTTTCTGTTTAATGCAGAATTCCCCTCAGTCCCCTGACATGTTTTTTGTGTGTGTACTGTAACGTACAGAAGTGTGAATGATATTTTTTCCAGACCAGATTCATCCTACCTTTTCTTAGGAAAGGGGAGAAAGAAGCCCAAATGTCTCAGAGGATATAGATAATTTTCTTTGTGATCCACCTGTCCTAGCAGAAGAGGAAGGAGGGCTTGTGCAGAATCCATTGTTGTAGACAGAGGTCATATTCTTTCTGCTCCAGCTGCCCTACTACATGGTGAACTTTTATCAAGGGGTTTTCCTTCTAGGCTGGGCCCCACTGAATTAAACCACACARCTGATTGCATAAATAAAATTGCCTGTGCCAAGCCACTGAAAACTACAGAAACTCCTTCTCAGCAGTCATATTTCCCTCCTGTGAATAAGAATTTTTGCTWCCAGTCAAGTAAAAAAAAAGGATAGCTTTATTTTTTGGATCCAGYGCAGGTGTGTAAGAGGAGAAATTAAAACAATTTAGCAACTGGAAACATAAGTGGAGGGAGTGTACTGTTATAGCTAGGCATGTTTTGCAATGAGTGTCTCACAGCAGCAAAGACCAAACCCGGAACTGAAAATAAGAGTGAGAGAGAGAAATAAAACCCAGGCAAAAATACCAGATAACCCTGTTTGCCTTTCTTTATGGGTTGGATTTGGAGCTSTGAGGACAGAAGTCTCAAAGATCCTACATGGCTTCCTGACTGCTTCCTTCCAGGAGAAGGTGTGTTGCTGGAGATGGCTGCATGAAGAAGGATCCCGTGAGTCTGCGGAGGGGTGGTCACCCACATCCCCTGCAGAGGGAGGTCACCGATTGTGACAAGCTGCTTCTCTTACATGAGCTGCTTCATAGCGAGTGGCTGAATCATGAATGAGGCCACTAAAACTTCAGTAGTGCAAGCAGCTTCTCTTCCCCTTTTTTACACGATGCCTTTAACTAGCAAATGCAAATCCTTGGAGCCAGCGTCCAGAAGACTGAGGGGAGGAAGGAGAATTACACAGTCTCTGTGTTGGCTACTTACACCATTTCTTTGGCATATTCAATACAAATTCTGTGTTCAATTCTCTTTTATACCTGCAGGCCATTGAAAGTCTGGTTATGTCCCAGAGTAGTTTAGCAGTCAAAGGGTAAAAATAAGGTAAGAGGAGAAAGATAGACTTTGCTTCAGGGTATGGCCCGCTGCAGGCAAATGGTGCAGACCAAACTGCCCTCTTCGTGGCCACGGCCCGGCGCACAAGCACTCTGCTCCACTTCAGAGCATTGTGGGTCTGTGTATGGATGTGCAGTTCTTCCGTTCACACGCTGGCTGCATCCAGCTGTGGAAGTGGCACTTTTTCACAATGCCAGTGAYAACTGATGAGATGCAAGCGGTTTGAAGACCCAGGGCTTAAAAATTATCTCTGACATCCAGAATTACGTGAGGTCAGTCCACGGGGAGGTAACCATTTTCCCTTGCTAAATAAGGCTAGCACTATGTGGCGTGTCTTTCTTGCCTTTCGAGGCTTTGTCAGCCATTCCTGGAGGTGTCCCCATGACTCACAATTACAAATCATGTGTGGATGTCAGAGATGAAAAATGGAGAAGTATATTAATTGAAATTATGTCAGTATGCAGTCAGTAGTCACACTCAACCCYTTATTTACTCTCTCTGCAGTCCAGTCACTGAAAAGAGAAGAAACCATATGAGTACATGCACTTTACTGGCCCTATGCATGACTGCTTTGGTTTGGCCCAAACCAGCCTGAGAAAAGTCATGAGGCAGTTTCCACTTGGCTGAGTACAGGGGGATTCCTTCCCTGAAGAGCTCTAAGATTGGTGTTTGGGAAAAAGAGGCAACTCCCTTTACTTTTGAGGGCAATTGCCAGAAAGCCCTGTGCGACGTATTTGGAGATTCGCTTGTGCTTTCTGTCTCTTTTTCCTCCCAATCCAGCACGTGAATCCAGCATGTGAAAACCCAGTACACACAGTGAAGTGTGAAGGTCTTGGAGTAAACAAGAGCTTTGTATCTGGTATGCTTGCCTGGGTTTTCATTTGCTCTCTTTTTTCTGTTTTCATTTTTGGATGTAGTCATTATCTTTTGAAGGACACTGTCAAATCTGTGCTCTTTGACTCCTAAGTTCGTTCACTGCTCTTCAGCTCCTTTCAAAATGTTCCTTTCTTACATGTTCTTACATGTAATTAGTTTATTTTCTTACACCAGGTACATATCTTCTATGGGAAGACTCTCCTCCATGTTTCACAATGAACTCAAAACAAAACTGGCCACTGAACTAGTAACCTCCTCTTTTGACTTTTCTAATGTAGGGAATTTTTTGAAAATTTCCACCCTGTGCAACACTGAGTAGCTCCATGAGCAGTGCTGTGAGCTTCCTGGAGACAGGACATCTGTGACTAAGACTTTCCACCGCTGACCTGAAAGCTATCCTAGAGACTTCTAAATGAAATTCTGCTAAAAATGTGTTTACCAGCCTTCTTCCACGTTGTAAACACAGGTTGATTTGGACAAGTGTTATCAAAGGAAATCACAACTTAAGAAAATTCCCTGAATGTGGCAAGGTCAGAGAATTCTAGGATGTGCTCCACCCAAATACTAAGCCATACAGCCACATAAATACCCAACAAGGGACACATTTTAAAAATACACCATTATCGAGGCAACTTGTGTTTCCTATGTGCTTCTCCAGTTAGAAAGTGGCACTGTTTTAATCARTTGCTAAACTTTTTCTACTGCTCATTCTTTTAGAACAATCTTTTACTCCAAGTTACATTTAAAAATTCTGGGCTTGTTGTTTAATTATGTTGTTATTACATTTAAAAAAACCCCTTTGTCTCCCTAATTTYTGATTTCTGAATGCATTTTGTATTCCTTCCCATTATCCTCTCTTTCAGTAACATCCTTTTATTATAGCTAAGATCTTCAGGAGAACTATGACTTTCTCTATGATTCTGGGATCACTTTGCTCTAACATCCAGAAACCGCTCTTTTAATAACAATTAAACAACACCAATTATTTAAATAATACCTTTGGTCCGAAGATCACGGAGCATTCCACGGCTTCTGCAAGGAGAATTCTTCATTCACAACTAARGGGCAGGTATCTCTGAAAGAGAGCATGGCGACTGCCTAATGATGCACAGTCCCACAGCACAAATCAYAGGACACAAACACGTACTCCATGCAAGTGAAACTGCGGGGGAAGTTCAGAGGGGAAGAACGTCATCAACCAGAATGAGGCATTCGTTGGGATTAGCTGTGGTGTTTRTTCTGAGTTCCACCTAAAGGACGGGTCAGGTTGACATATTTTTCCACACTCTAAGCTACACCTGGCCACAGCATTGGCAAGCTGGTCGAACCACTTCTGCATCACAGGTACCACATCAGGTGGTGCCTGTCCTCCTTTCCCAACCCTTGCACTTGCCTCAAGGTTAGTCAAGCAAACTTGTTAGCTGGGAAGTAGCAATTGCCGGATTTACTTCTCACCAGATCATGCTAACCCGTTTGATTCTGCAATGAAACAGAGAAGGAGCACACCCCTGTTCCCACACAGGTGACAATTTAGAGATGCCAGCTGATTAACAGAGCAGTCAGTTGCTGGAGTTTCCTCRAGAGTCATTGTACAGAAGAGGGAATTCAAATGCCCGCTCCCAGGTTGTCCCTCTTCTGAGCCTCCTGCTTCTGCACAGGACACTTTGCCTGGAAATGGCAGCATGGCTACACAATGCAGTACAGGCATAACCTCAAACAGCAGTTCGCAGGGCACCTCTGATGGCAAGATATGTACTGTACACAAAAGGATGAATCTGTAGTTGATTCCTAACCCATACCCAAACCCACCTAACAAGGATTAGCAGCCATACAATATATTACATGTTTAGTCCTCAGGTATTACATTCTTTATTTTCAGTAAGTGTCTTTCAAAGCCGGGCACGTGACACAAACCTCATACTGCTTCTTAAACAGGAGGATCACTGATCAAGAACTWCTTTTTCTTGCAATAAATTAATCTCAATTATTAAATGAAGATGTGTGATTCAGAAGTGCAGTTAAATGAGCCAAGCCCTCCTGCTCTCAGTTCTAGTGCAGAAATCACTCCGGGGACACATACTGATTTTCTCACAGTGCTTCTCATGGCACATTAACCRATTTACAAAGCTAAAGGAAGAGGTTTTGCCTTTTGGTTTTGGGTCCCTCCCTTCAACCACCAGAATTACAGTAGTTGGGGAAAAAAGCACCTGATTCTCCTATCTACTGGTGTAAATTAAGACCACCGCCCTTATAACGTACATAATTGGAAAATGCCCTGCAGGTCCACTTTGGTTCTTTTGTCCAGTTTCTGATTATAAATGTGCTGCTCCAGGAATTCAGGAAATAATTGTGCTGATGCCACTGTAGAACGGGCTCTGGCTCATTCTGCTATGGATTGGTCAGCTTGCTCCAGGGAATAAAGGATGTGTGTGAAGCTGCTGCGATTTGCAGCTGTGACTCAAATGAAATAGAGAGCAGCTGTGGAGTCACTTTACTAATAGCAATTACATTTTTACAAATGTATGCTCCTCCTTGTTTATGGGAGCATTACAAAGGCTTGCCGCAGTAACTGCTCAAATCATTATCAGATAAATAAAAAAGCAAAACCACTTAATTGAAAGCATTATTACAATACTAGGGAGTACCTTATTTCTTTCTGCAGGTTTTCTTTATCAGAGACAGCAAAATACTCCAGTATGGATCTTGACAACAGAAATGTTCATTTTTTCCTCTGTCCTCAGTGCCTGTCCTCCACCAGAAAGCCCAGATCACAGAAAATCAACTCTTCCCTACCACAAATACGTATGTGCTTCTTACAGCAAGCACCATCTGTCCAAAAGAAGCTTCCTCTTTTGAAGTTGAAATTCCCCTTCTTTCAAAGCACATTTAATTCTCTCACAAGTGTCAGTGTTATTCACAGCGTCCCTGAGCTGCTGTGGAGCCCCGGTCTKCAAGAAAACCTTTGCTTGCATTTTGCCTGAAGGAAATAACCCTTTTTGAATAAGGCTTAGTYTTCATGGCTGGCAAATTCCATTCACTTTTGTTTGCTTAAATAGGTCTTATATTAATAGAATGGGAAATAGATTTGTTGGCAAGGACCTAAGTTTCTCCAATGAGATTAGACAAAACTGTCTTTCCTTCCCCAATACTCTGCTGCTGAAAGTCACCAAGTTAATTTAAGATCTGATGACACAACAAAAATAGAGCTGAATGGATTGTTATATAAGAACGGTGATATCAGGACTGATTCCATARTATTTATGGGAAATTAGAGAAATATAAGGCCATACCTTTACCACAGCTGCCATGCTTGCCATATTCTAATTGATTTTTCTATATGACTGAGTAAAGAAGTTGTGCTTATGTGTTTGAATATTTGTGTGTGTAATTCTATGATAAATTGATAACTTCATTTTCCTGTACTGCCAATGTATTTACATGGAATTTGATTTCTCCTGTTAACCTCATTTTGATTTTGCCAGCTTAGTAAAACTCGCAACTTTATCATCCATTAAGATTTGTTTTAAGTTGGCTTATGAGCATGCAGTGAGCCTCATAAAAGCCCAGCTTAATGACTACAATTGTGCTTGCTGGCTGTAGATCAAACATTATTCACACCTGAGCCTTTTTTGTCTGAATCACAGTTTATACATGGCATTCAAAAAGGAGCTGTCTGGGGAGAAAAATCCATCCTGTATCTATCGCCTATTAAACATTATTAGAAATTAATTCCAATTCAGTTTCTCTACACGTCTTTCTTTGCCCGGGACAAACTACTCAACAGCTCTGATTAAAAATAGAGAAGTAGGCTGCTATGAGTGAAAAAGGGGAAGTTTTTTCTCCAGTTTGTAGCAATTAGAGCGCTATAATTTGCTTTTAACTCAAGTTTCCTGTGAAAGCAGCCAAAAGAATAATTTCTTCAACTAGATTGATTAAAAACTAATTGGATCTAATTTAAGTGTTTTCCAAACAAGTTCAGCAAAATCTAAAACCTAGGAGCTTTTACAGGCTCCAGTTTTTTTACTTGCTTGCAACTTAGTCTTGTAGTTAACAAGAAGAACAGGAGAGGTGCATAGGCTGTTCAGAGATGATGGGGTATCTTCCCCCCACTCTAAGATGTCACCAAAAGTAATGATGGATGAGACCTAAACATTGTACTGGAAGTAATCAAATTTGAAATGCTAAATATTCTTTGTCTTTCTGCCTACAGAGTCTCACCATTTATAGTGAATGTCACACAAATTTACTGAGTTCAGTTTTCRTCTGAGTCAAATCACCAGCCAGCCAGGCTGGTTGCAGTTGGATAAGGAGGTAGCACCCTTTGTATGAGCCTGAGTAACTTTTGATGTGTTGAGATTTGATTCCTTGCTCATGGTGAAAGTTTTGCTATGCATTTATAGGTTAGCTTTGCCTATACTGTTATTGATAATAATGGATGTTTGATGCTRATAACTCAGATGGCAATGTATTGCCTGTGATTCTCGCTCAAAAACTTSTTGAGTGTCATCTCAAATAGGAAACCAATGTGGCTAAATCAGAAGAGAACCTAAAAGGTTTGGAGCAAGACAGAGACAGTGCGTAGGCAAGGAAAGAGAAACTAGATCAGGCTTTAATTGAAACATAAAAATTACAAAAGACGACCATAGAAAGGCAGGGATTTTGTAGAATAGAATTAGAAGTTAGCARCAGATAAGAAGGTTTTTAAGATGATGATAGTGAGAACACTCTCTATAGAGAGTGCTAGGGGGAAAAAAATACGTGATGGTAGATCATGAAGAAATGATAAGCAATTATTCAGAAAGACAGACTGAACTTGAAAGCCCAGGTTTAAGAGTGAATTTTCAGCAACTATTCAGTCGCTTTTTTTGTCTGTTGCTGAAAGAAAAACGTTGAAATTGGAGAAACAATATGAAGATACAAAGTCAGGATTGAAAATAGATCTCCAAGTTAGCATACATAGAAAAAGGAAACATGTTCTTTGTTGAATTAGGTCACACTAAACRTTGTGTATATTTCTAATACAGCACAAAAGCTGACAGGTATCTGGAAAGGCATTTCCTTGCAGCCTAGATTCCAGCTCTGTAGAGGCTTCCCCTGGAGATACGTAGCAGCAAGGACACGGTGCTGTGGGCTGCACAGAGCCTCGCTGAAATTCACAACTGTGCAGCAGGGGTGCGTTTGCCAATGTGGAGCTGCTTGTGATACTGCAAGACACTTACGTTATGCTAAGATGATGTGCAATAGATTAACGGAAGCATAYGTGGACATATGCCTGCCACCCACAGCACGGGTGCGAATGCTGTGAGCAGCTCGGACTGCATCCCCCATGCTCAGCAGGTGCCCCAAGCTGCCAGAGGGCCAAAGTGCGGATGGCTGAAATATTGATCATTGTACACACAGGTACTACTTACCAGCTTAGTGTTATAAGTAGATTTTACTTATGGTAGGCAGACGTTTTGTAGATACTTGCCAGAGTGGGAAAAGCATGGGATAAAATGGTCAAAGGCAAGCAAATGTGGTGTACTGAATCACGTGAAGCTGTGGAGAGGTTTTCTCAGAAAGCTGGTCTTGGGTTTTACTGGGAGGGAGGTAAAGGACACCCTGAAGGAAGGGATCTTACTGCCCTAGGAAATGATGTGGCCTGCAAGTAAGTGCTGCCTTCCTTGGGAACCCCAGAAAGCTTCCGGAGGAACGGCGTGATCCATTGCCTGAGGCTGACGTAGCCACCAGGGAGACAGGTGAGAAATCGCGAGCAGCCCAAATCCGGGGTGACGGCAACTGTGGCAAAGAGAACAACGCAGTTTACGGTGAGAGAACACCCTCAGCCCTGTGTAGGATCTCAGTTTTCTGTTAAAGGCATAAAGGATGCCCAGACATTCTTCATTAGCCACAGAATATTAAATGCTGATGCAGAAATGATGCTTGACTGACTGATTAAAAAATAAGATGAGCTCCAAACAAAGGTGTGTTACAGTAAGCAACAGGGAAGTACCCAAGGTATTGTTAGGAGGTATCTTGAGACTCTGGAGGTACGATTATGAGATTGTTTCAGCATAGTCCCTCTAGAGKCTCTGGGTACCACTAAGGCCAAAACCTCCGCTAAGTGGCCTGAGGGTATGAAGTACAAAAAGATTGAGAAACCAAACCGTCTTGTGTATACTGCCTCAGTCACAGCTCACGCGGAGAAACAAAAACAACCCTGGCATGGAGTACTCCCCAAATGGCTTGTACGGGACAAATTTTAAAATCTAGGAAAGGTGGCGATACATTCTTTGCCATAAATTGATAAGACAAGTTTTGTAGACAGAGAAATATCTTTTATTAGATCCAAATATTGAYGGAAAAAACAGGAAGAGCTTGAAAAGGCTTGAAAAAGGCCTGACAGCCTGCTTTCTTTTTCCTGTTATATGAGTTGCTCCAACAGAAAACATTATCTCTCTACAAATCTTACGTCACTTAGATTATCCTGGCTACAGCAAGACTGCTAGTGCAATTAAGGCTTTGCATGCCTACAAGAGATGCTAAACGTAGAGTTTGTGCAGTTCATGGGGAGAATGCAATGCTTCAGAAYGGAAATCTTGACAATTAGCACGCTGAGGAGGGAGCCACCTACACGAGTCTATGGGAAAAGCCAGCACAAATATGTCTTCAATCTGACCACTTTCTAGGATGTGGCTTTCTTATTCTGCGCTAATAGGTACCTGCTTTCCCTCAGGATTCACAGTCTAGAAGCTTCTTCTGCTAATAGGCACCTTCATCACCTCCTTTTAAAAAGGATGCATCACTCTAACAGAAGATTGCAAGCAAATCCCCTTTCTGTTCTTTAGGAGCCAGGCCACTCACGCAGGACACAGGAGGCCCAGGTTCATGGTCCTCACGGGAAGATTTTGACTTACTTTTTCACACTGCAGGACTTCTCCATGTACCAGGCTAAAGGCAGTCCTGGAGTAGGACCGAATCACTTCTGAATCAGTTCGACTTTGCACAGAAGAATTACAAATTCTCTGGGTCAGAGAAGGAGAAGAAGCAGAATGACCTCCACTTTCTAGTGCTTCATTTGGGACATGGGAGCTCTGGATTCACATTGCTGCTCCCAGCACTGTATTAAGAGTTTCGCATTAAATATTATTATGCCAAATGCATTGGCGGTGGCTTGGGGCTGAGAAAAGATGACCAGGAATGTTCTCTTCTGTGAGACTGCTCTCATCATACAGCTAAAGTAATAATTCCCTAATAATTCCCTAATAATTCCCTAACAATTCCCTAATAATTCCCTAATAATTCCCTCTTTCTACTTCACAGGTTCAGGAGTGGTTGAGAATTGCCATCTACCAGGGAATAGCTGTCTACAGTGCTATTCCATAACGTGAGAGACGGAAGCATACAGACATCTCACAGGCAGGACTGGGAATTGGCCTGCACCCTCTCGGCATCTGAATGAGGGCTCTAACCACTAAGCAGCTGTAAAAATAGTCCCAACCTAATAGTCAGAGAGAGACATCATCCTTCTAACCATATTTCAAAAGAAATAAGCACGTGCAATCCAATTTTGTGCAGACTGATTCAATAAATATGTTCTGAGACAACCAACTATGTCAAGTCCATCAAACAAGACAAAGAGAGGAAAGGCTTTCTCCTGGGTCTTGGCTGGGACTGGGTCTTGCTAGGGTCTGAATTAGTAAGCCCTCTCTAAGCATCTCAAGTTTTGTCACCRGGAAACCTGAAACCCTGGAGGCCTATAGAATTTAGGTTAAGTAACGGCTGAGAAGGGGCTTTCATGTTTGTCATTCATGTTTGTCATAAGGTGTTTGGATGCCTTAAATCCAGCCAAGGAGCCATCTTAGGTACTGAGAAACTTTGGAGGATTTGGCCCTAACTAGACAGACCTTTTCCCTCCTCTGCCAGGGGCAGCTCCTGCGTTGCTTTTGGTTAGGTCTTCGGTCACTGGGGATGACCAATGCCTGCTGAAAATACATCCCACATCTTCTCATCTCATAGTATGGCAAAAACTTCTGGARATTAAAGGAAATCTCATAGAAGGTACCTACTGCAGTTCCTAGGAGCAATGGCCAGCAGTGCCTGGGAAAACACTCTAGCTCTCGGGAAAGACTGAGATTTAAAATTCTGCTGGTCCCAGGGCCCATTTCAGCAAGTCCCAACAGTTGTCCAGGAATGAGACCTGCCTTAGAGCTCTCAGGCACACCCTGTTTAGTTTTGATTCAGAGAAAGAAGCGGTTGCTATTATGGGGCAGGGGAAACTACATTTAAACTTCAGTCCTTAAGGTTATTTAATTGACTGTGTCCTACAGGATGTTCCAGTTAAACTGGGAGCAAGGTTTATTTAATATACAATGCCTGAGTTTTCTGAGATGAAGATTAAAGTACCCAGTGCATTTGGAGAGGATTTCTTTCTCGTGGTTTCTGGTTTAGCAACTTGTTTAAACRAAATGTGATTCTTTGATGTGGAAGTGATGGTAACATACAAGGGAATTAAATATATCAAATTTAAATTCAGGCAGTGAGCTTACTAATACTTAACCCTGTATATATGCTGATGTACTGAAGTGCTCCTGCCCATGCATCCTATAGACTCACTCACTCTTTTTCTATATTGTGCTAACTGAAAGAATTATGACATTTGAGACCAGAGCAGAGAGCTTTTAAACTCAAGTCCTCCCAGAGTGTAATAGATTCTGGCAGTCCTCCTAATAAAAAATAAAAAGAAAAACTGGCTGCAAATGGAAGAACCTGATTGTAGTCTGTTCTGCAGTGCAAGTCCACTGTGTGGAAATGTTATCAAAAGAGAACTGACAYGTGAAACAGGAGATTTTGCTCTTAAATGGTTTGCTTTTTATATGCGACTTAAAATAAATTAACTCATTGCTGAAAAATAGAAATAATTATGTAAGAGGTTAAGTTGACAATTTACAATCACTTTTGTGTGTTTTTTTTATAAGTATTGAGAATAGCTAGTTTCTCTTTGAAGCCATCACTTGCAGGCAGCAGGGAAAATGTGCAATAAATAAGCCCCTTTAAACAAGGCTTGGGTATTTAAACCTCTCTTTCCATACTTTCCTATGCCATACTCTGCTAACGCTGTTTTTCTTTGCTTAACTAAATTTCTTGTTAATGGAATTACAGACAATTCTTTTGCCAGGGGCAACCTTCCTCTAGCTAGGGTGAACAAAATTACTTTATTTCCCTGACCCTTTGCTGCTAATAGGATCAAGAATGATTGAAGAATTGTTGAGAGAGTACAAAATATTGACAGGTGCACGGGGAGTATCAATGAAGTCAGAGAAAATATTGGTGAATTAAGTCATCAATGAAACTAAGCAGCCAGAGGAAATGAGAGAAACTGACAYCATCATCAGCTCATCTCTTATCCTATATGGGATGTGATAAAAGAGCTATCAAGTAATCTCTTCCTTACCCTGAAAGCTTCATATTTTGAGACCCTTTTATCRTTGCTTTAAAAGAGGGTGACAATATGCAAACTGCCAGCAAGAGAGCTCAGTTTTCAGGGTTTGACATGGGGCTAAATTGAAGATAATCCCCCGAAGTCAAAGGGGACAGCAAAAGGGGAGGAAACAGCGTATTTCAGAGRTGCAAGATGCGACATCCCTCAGTACATTTGGGGAGTTATAGAGAAATAAGAATCCCATCCATAAAGGTAAGCAGCACAGGTAGTTTCCTCTTGGACCAGCAAGATGCAGACTACTGCTGTCCTGAGACTAATCCAAAGCAGACGACAGCTCAAGACTCTGCAAACTGGCCTAYAGATAGCTTGCCTACTGGTGAGTAATTTTTGTAATCTTTAGAAACTCTGATTAAGTGTGTGTGCATGGTAGCTTGTACGCATCCAAAGATATAGAAATTGCTATCTTAAATCATCTTGCATTGCAAGACTTGGAAACTGCGTTTGTAGAGTATTAGCTTGCCAAAATGGGAAACAGAGGGTTTTAAGCCATTTTGAATGAAATGAGAGCAATTAGGTTGAATAATGGAAAATTGCATAAGTTGCTCAATGAACAGCAATTTTGATAAGCCTAGCAGCTGCCTCAGAGAGACTGAAAGAAGGTTATGTTTGTTATATTACCATTATTACGCATTTTTAAGGCTCAGACAGGTAATTTCACAATCTGAATCCCACTTGTGCTCATCTGAAGTGCAGTTGTTGACTTCATACTATATCTTAAAAATATATTAATTCACTTTATTCCAGTTGTAATGTTAATTTGAGCATTATCTTGCTTGATTTTAGTTAGCTTAGGGGGAAATACTGTTTTATTAGGATATAAATGCATTTTAAGCTTGTTTGTTTATTAATAGGTAATCATCCTTGTAAAAGGCTCTCAGGTGTACGGTTTCTCCCTTTCAGAAATGCAGTAAGGTTATAAAAGCTATAGTTACTCTGCTGGTAAATATTTGTCTCTATCTCTTGATGTGTACCCGTGTTCTTCACAGTACATTATACACTTCTGTGTAAGACACTTGCTTACCTTATCTTTTAAGACCATGTCATTAGATGCCTGTATATACCTCTGTGTGTGTACTGTTATTAATGGTATATGAACCAGGAAGAAAATCTAGTTATCTCTAATTATATACAACTTCAGGAGGTTTGACGGGCTGTTTGTGTAGTTATGGTCTCCTAAAAATCTATTTGGTCCACACTGCAGTTCCCATTGTATTTTGTCATCCCTCATCATTAGGCTCTACTCTTAGAACTACTGTAACTTCTAGAACTCAAAGTACTTCACTTTGAAATTGCATTATGTATAACAGCCAATGGATCTTGAAATATTCTTCAAGGTTATTTAATGTACTTCTGTTATCTCATTACAGTTCTGGCAAACTCAAGTGAAAAGCTGTGGAGTTTATTAGCAATGCTCTGAAATATTTAGTCCATCAGAATGTGCCAAAAAAGGATTATATAATCCACAAACATATTTTTTTATACATTCTAGATTTATATTTCTATCGCAAAGGCAAGCTCTTCAAAGCTCAGAAATCCCTGCATACATTATAGCGCTCCACCTGCCTTGCCCAGTGCATTCGTTTATGTAGGCCTGAAGGCGCAATGTACCAGAACTAGTGTTGTGCAAGCATGGTATAGCCAAAACCTCTTTAATTGAGACAGGTATATCTGCCTATGTGTAGTACCATTCAAACACCTCCTTCAAYGCAATATTTCTGTTACGTACTATTTTTATCCTACAAAAAGTCACGAGCAGCATTAGAGTACTTCAGTACTATGGCATACGAACATTGGAAATAAGACATGTTTTGAAAGACTTTGTTTTTATGAAGCCTTGGGTTGCAGTCTGGTGAGGAAAAGACCTGAAGAAATGAACRGCCTTAATAAAAAGACATTTTAATTTCAGTGACATTATCAATGACATTAACCTGCTCAGATGTTAACGATGTGAATGTTAACACCTCTAGTTATGATGTGATTAAGAAGGACAGAGAGGAAATAAAGAGTTTCAGAGGACTGTACAGGGAAGATAAAATTACCTTGTTTTAGGCCTGTAATCATAGAACCATGAACAATTTAGGTGGGAAGGGAACTCTGGGGATCATCTAGGGGAACCTCCCTGCTCAAAGCAGGTCTAATTAGATCGGGTTGCTCAGGGCCATGCCCAGTCGAGTCTTGAAGACCTCCTGGGAAGGAGATCTTGTAACCTCTCTGGGCAACCTCTTCCAGTATCTGACTACTGTCAAGGTTAAAAAAAACCCAAACAAACCAAACCAAACAATCTGATGTATAATTGGAATTTCTTGTGTTCTAACTTGTGTCTTTCGCCTCTCGTGTTATTGCTGTAAATCAGCAAGTGAAGAAGAGGTAAATCAGAAGTGAAGATTCCTGAATGCCTATAGACCAGCCTGCCAATTAACACTGTCTAGGAAAACGCAACTGAGGTAGCAGGGTGGAAGTGGGGAATAACAGGAATATGAAAAGGGCCAACCCTTTAGCTTAGAAGGGTTAGAAAACTAGCAATTACATTGATGAGTTACACCTAAGCAGGTTTCTACAATGGGCAGAATTCAAACCTTCACCACCTGCTTCCTTCTTCTTCCCCCAGCTTTATATGGGGAAATTAAAAACTGGAAAATTTGCAGTTACCAATTAAACATCAATAGAGTTTCTTTTTTTGTTTAGAGACTTTCAGACTCTCTGGCCAGAAGGRACCTCCCTGTTAGGCTGACTCTCCCTGTGCAGAGGCTGGATAATATTTTATCAGAACTAGATCTAAGAACGTCCTTTAAAAAGAGATCTAATCTTGCCTTCCACATTCAAAGGGATGGTGACCTAACCACTTTTTCCAAAAAGTTGGTAAAATGTCACTTATATAACTTGAAAGCCTTACTAGCATAAGGTAAATATTTTGGACTTCACTTACAAGGAATAAAGATGAAAGTTGCTGAATTGGAAGTTGGTGGTTGCCAAGAGACCAGTGTTCACGGCCTGATTATATTTAGTGTGACCAACCACAGGAGAGTCCCAAACACAGACAGCTTCAAAAGCTTTAATTTATCACATCTCAAGAAAGTTATAAGCAGAATCAGTTGGGGAAATATATCTGGGCAGAACAATGTAAATGGAAGATGGTGGCTCTTGAGGAGGGTTTATTAGCTGTCCAAAAGTCACCATCAAAGAAAAGCATATTGGCCGTACTGTTTCCAGTTGCTAAGGAAAAGCCATGATTAGAAATAAATGAATCATTTATAACAAATGGAGAAATTGGAAACAGGTCATAAGAATCATGAATGAGGAGCCACAAATGTTGGAAAATTGATATGGGAAGATAAGACTGCCAAAGAAGAAGGTCTCTGGCTGAAGGTCAAAGGACAATATCAAGTTATTTAAGAACAGTAGTATTAAAAAACTCCCCAAACCCAGAAAYGTTTGGCCATAGCTAGATGTAGCTGATAAAATTGCTTCTAACGGTGCAGAAAAGACAGAATAATAATTTCTTTACTATATTTGGAAGAAAGCAGTGAGATATATGTATGTCAAATTAGACTGATGAACTAATTTCTGACCCACTAATTATTGACCTGTGTTGTGGTTTAACCCCAGCCAGCAACTCAGCCCCACACAGCCGCTCGCTCACTCCCCCCCCGGTGGGATGGGGGAGAGAATCGGAAGGGTAAAAGTGAGAAAACTCGTGGGTTGAGATAAAGACAGTTCAATAGGGAAAGCAAAAGCCGCGCACGCAAGCAAAGCAAAACAAGGAATTCATCCACTGCTTCCCATGGGCAGGCAGGTGTTCAGCCATCCCCAGGACAGCMGGGCTCCGTCACGCGTAACGGTGACTTGGGAAGACAAATGCCATCACTCTGAACGTCCCCCCTTCCTTCTTCTTCCCCCAGCTTTATATGCTGAGCATGACGCCATATGGTGTGGGATATCCCTGGGGTCATTGGGGTCAGCTGTCCTGGCTGTGTCCCCTCCCAACTCCTTGTGCCCCCCCAGCCTGCTCGCTGGTGGGGTGGGGTGAGGAGCAGAAAAGGCCTTGACTGTGTGTAAGCCCTGCTCAGCAATAACGAAAACATCCCTGTGTTATCAACACTGTTTCCAACACAAATCCAAATCATAGCCCCATACTAGATACTATGGAAAAAATTAACTATCCCAGTCAAAACCAGCACAACAKGTTAAGTAACAGCTGCTAATATTGTTAAATCTGCAGGCCCAAATTATTTGCTCCTAAGAGCCATAAAATAATTGGGCAAGTTGACTTCTACACCTCTGTCAATTTTTAACAAATCTTGGAATGATRGAAAAACACCAGACAATCAAGTCTCAGTGATAATGTGTCAATATTCAAAGAGAATGAGAATGATACCACTACTTAYAAGTTAGTTAGCCTGATTCAGTCATGGTAAAATAAGGGAAAAGCGGTTAAGGGATTAGCTGAGAAAGATCTGAAGGGTAAGATTATAATTAATGTCAGTTARTATATTTTTAGGGAAATTAGTCAGATCAAACAGTTGTGCTGGGAAGACAGCAAGTTACACTGATAAAGACAACAACATTGATATAGTATATATAGACGTTTATAAGGCAGTTGATTTAGTACCTCATTACACTGAGCAAAAAATTTGCMCAGTGCAATGAGAAGAGAGCCCACATTAACTGGATTAATAACTGGCTAAATGATGGCTCCCAGTATCTATCTGCAAAGCAGAAGCTGTCGCTGAGCAATCATGTTTCATTACTCAGAAGCGAGTATCAGCTGGCAGTGGGCTTGTCAGGTGGTGTATGGTGTGAGTTCCTTCGAATCTGCTTTTGGGCAGCCACGCCGTGACTAAGCACATACCTGTCGGTGGGTTTGTCCTCAACGTGGACCGTGTTGTGGTGCAGCTCCATGTGCGACGTGAGCAGTTGTGAAGAGCCTGAGGACTCTCGCTGTGATAACTCTAGCTCAAAACCATAGGTAAAATGACCGCAGTTTCCCCCAGATGTTCTTGAAAGAAAACGCCCACTTTCTTAGCAAAAGAGTGGAAGACTTCGGCTGATAGTCCGTSCTCACAGACAAGTAGCCCAGGGCAACTCGGTGCAAATCAGGACAGAGGGTCTGATAACCATGGGCTGGCTTTTCTTGGGTGGGAAAGCCATCTTGAATCCTCCCTGGCTGTGGCACGAATGCCCTGACTGCGTGCATCTAGCAAGACATTTTCGAAGTCTCGTCAGTTAATTAAGTCAGAACTTTTCTTTTTCAAGTCATTGTTCAGGTTTGAGATGCTTTGGAGATAAGATTGTAACAAAACAGGAATTCCCCCCGCTTTCCTGATGAAAGAGGCTGAAACTGTCATTGCTTAAAATTAACAGAAGAAAATTCAGCAGTTGGATAAACCAGGCATGGGAAATTTTTGTCAGAAGACAATTATGAGTAATTGCAAACAAGGGATTAGAATTTAAACCCTTATGCAGCCTCACCAAAATGAGCATTACTGATTCAATAAAACTATATTGTAGGTAACGTATCTTTTGTTTAATCTCAACTTTTCAACATTTTTTCTTTTTTTCCAGAAGAGGGTTCAGTGTAGGCACATATTTGCTTCCCACAACCTGTGTCCTGGAGCACTGAGCAAAGGCAGACTAAGGGAATTTTTGAAAGATTTTTCAGAATGAATCTTGGGTGCTTTCTTCCTAGGTGCATTTCTCTTTTAGTAATGATAAAGTAGTCCCGCAGTGGAACATTTATTCTGACCTGTGGGGAATGTGTCATGATTTGTTTCCTGCCTGAAGACTGATGAAGCTGCTAGCATATGAAACGCTAGTTGTTGGTCATGCTGACAAAAAAAGCATTTGTAGTTTTTAAGAACTGCCATTAATCATACCTCGTGTCAAGGAGTGAAGAGTGCAGCAGTGCGAGCACATTTCTAAGAAAAGAAGGAGCTGACAAAAAGTGAAGCGGGACGAAAGGACTGTCTGTGACTGGCCGTGTGGCTATTTGGTGCTGTGTCCTGGTGGCAGAGTGGGCTGGTGAGACAGGTAATGGGGGTCCCCAGGCAAATGAAGATGAGRAGCTGAGCTGCGAATTCGGAACTTTCACAATGCACATGCCTTTGGGAGAGGTGTGGAAGGTGGAAGTAGGTTGCTTGCCCCAGCGTTTCATTCCTTTGCTTCCCAGGGTCCGTGCGAAGACTATTATGTACCTGTGTACCTTAAAATGATTTTAAAAGTGTGTCAAATTAGTTTCCTAACACATTTCAATTGTTAAACAATGTCTGTGAGGGATACGAAGTGTAGCTGATGATAGAGAACATCTAAGATTTATGTGCTGTCACCAACCGTACAGGAAGTTTAGTGCTATAAGCTTAAAGGACTTAAAAGCCTTCTGTCTMATGTAAACAGTACATTTCTTCTACCTGTTGGTAATTAGGTAAATAGACATGAAAAAACCGTGAAATAGCATAAGCAGAACTATACCAGGCACAGATCTACACCAAATGTTACAGACATTTGCATTATTTATTATGGGATATCCATGAACAATCTCTGAATCTCTGCCATGAGAAAAATTCAGCCAAAACTAAATTTCAAAGTCTTCCTACAAAGAAATTATAAAAAAATTATTATAATGATGGTACTTTAACTTTGCATTTTAGCAAAAATTAATGGCTATAAATTATWCCAACCAAATTTAAAACGGGTGCTAGAAGATTTTAATCACTGAAGAATGAATTTCTGGAACATCCTTGCACACTGARATGTAGGTGCAACCCAGGTTGAGTCAAATACAGCACAAAGGAGGCAGAAAATGTGGGCATGGGATGTCATAAACYCATAAAAATGTAGCTGATGAATTGAGAAGCTGATAGACCTAATGATAGGAGAATGACAGGCTGGGGAGGGTGTCAGTTTAGCTAGAGGCTTTCTGCCAGAATTGCTCCTCTATGCAAAAGCAGGCAGAGTGGGAGCACGCGTCGGGTAGAAACCAGGCCTGGAAAYAGCGAGGCAGGTCCTCGTGTCTGCMCAGAAATGTCACGGCTGCAGAGCACGCTCTGAAAGAGTTTTGTGAGGCGATATCTGCCAAACACATCAGAAGAACAAGTCTAGTGTTGTAAAAAATCTGCAGGTTACAGTGATCTCTAAGSCCTTCTATAAATATTCTTTTGTCTCTGAGAGACAACTCTTTCCTGCGAGTACAACTTTGTGTGATGCAACCAGCCCGCTCAGATCTGGGCCAGGTTTGTTAAGGAAGCTGATTTTCTGTAGTTGCACACATCTTGTTTCGGCCGAACACACGTGCTCCCCCTGGGATTTTGACGGGAACTAGCCGGTTGCCTGGCTGTACCACTGCACCCTTATTTCACCGTTTTGCCTTTTCTCCGAATTGATGCCCAGTTACTCAGGCCCGGAATTTCTCCCCCAGCATGGCATTTTACTCTGACATTTCAAGCTTGTTCCGTGTGTAAATAATTTTATTTTAGTTATTTCTATTTCTGCTTTCACTTTCCCTGATGGTGTTCTCATATGTTAGAATATAGAATCATAGAATCATAGAATCATTAAGGTTGGAAAAGACCTCTAAGATCATCGAGTCCAACCGTCAACCCAGCACCCATGCCCACTAAACCATGTCCCGAAGCACCTCATCCACACGTTTTTTGAACGCCTCCAGGGATGGTGACTCCACCACTTCCCTGGGCAGCCTGTTCCAATGCCTGACTACCCTTTCGGTGAAGAAATTTTTCCTAATATCCAATCTAAACTTCCCCTGGCGCAACTTGAGGCCATTTCCTCTCGTCCTATCACTTGTTACTTGGGAGAAGAGACCAGCACCCATCTCTCTACAGCCTCCTTTCAGGTAGTTGTAGAGAGCGATAATATGAACCATTTGTGCCTGCTTTTGTTAAGTATTCTCAGAAATTGCACATTCTTTCTTTATCCTGCTTAGGAGGAGCCTATTCCCAGTCANTCCACCACTTCCCTGGGCAGCCTGTTCCAATGCCTGACTACCCTTTCGGTGAAGAAATTTTTCCTAATATCCAATCTAAACCTCCCCTGGCGCAATCTGAGGCCATTTCCTCTCGTCCTATCACTTGTTACTTGGGAGAAGAGACCGACACCCACCTCTCTACAGCCTCCTTTCAGGTAGTTGTAGAGAGTGATAATATGAACCATTTGTGCCTGCTTTTGTTAAGTATTCTCAGAAATTGCACATTCTTTCTTTATCCTGCTTAGGAGGAGCCTATTCCCAGTCATTCCATCTTTAACCCAAACATTCTCCTACCTTGTGTTTACATCTTTGTGAACTACKTGGGCTCATCACTACAATTGCTGGGCTTTTGCTTGGCATTTGAACATTTTCTACTACACCTGCCAGCTGCTGTTTTGCTGACATTCTTTGGYATGTTTATTTCCTTTGCTATTTCATTTTCTCTAGTCTTTACTGAAATAGTTTAAAATGGGTTGCTTAGTATCATGTAAKCTGTGCCTTTTAAAGGCCTTTAGGATTTTGATTCAGTGGTCTTCCAGATATTCCTTTCTTTAATGAATCACAGGTTTTCTGATCATTAATGAATAGTCCTGATTTAAAAAAAACAACAAAAGAAACCAACCAAAAAACCCACAACAAACAACAAAACTCTTCAGGGTGGGGAAAAAAATCCCACTTCCTCTTTTTTTTCTGAACTCTTACTGACAAAATGGGTAGCATTTCTTCCTATGGACACAATGTTCTTCCTACCTTTGCATTAGCATTTCAAAACAATGTTCCCCTTTATCTCCCTATACAAAAACCAACACTCCCAAATCCAGTGCCGTTCCTTTAATCGTCATCCATTTTACTAGCCCTAATGACTTTCATGTACACCAGGAAGTGCTGGTTAAATCTGAACTTTTTCAAGATTTCATCAGCATCTCTCATAATTTTAAGCTGCCAGGTTATTTACACAGTGCCACTCCAGAGACTTTGGAACTTTGTTTTTATTGTGATTTTTCTGTACTGAGGTTAGTAATTTTCATCCAACATCTTAGAATCATAGAATCATTTAGGTTGGAAAAGACYCTTAAGATTAYCGAGTCCAACCGTTAACCTAACACTGCCACGTCCACCACYAAACCATGTCCCTAAGCACCACATCTACAYGTCTGTTAAATACCYCCAGGGATGGTGACTCAATCACTCTCCTGGGCAGCCTGTTCCAATGCTTGACAATCCTTTTYGTGAAGAAATTTTTCCTAATATCCAATCTAAACCTCYCCTGGCRCAACTTGAGGCCATTTCCTCTCRTCCTATCGCTTGTKACTTGGGAGAAGAGACCAACACCCGCCTCTCTACAGCCTCTTTTCAGGTAGTTGTGGAGAGCGATAAGGTCTCCCCTCAGCCTCCTCTTCTCCAGGCTAAACACCCCCAGCTCCCTCAGCCGCTCCTCRTMAGACCTGTGCTCCAGACCCTTCACCAGCCTCGTCGCCCTTCTCTGGACAYGCTCCAGCACCTCAATGTCCTTCTTGTAGTGAGGGGCCCAAAACTGAACACAGTATTCGAGGTGCGGCCTCACCAGTGCCGAGTACAGGGGCACGATCACCTCCCTACTCCTGCTGGCCACACTATTCCTGACACAGGCCAGGATGCCGTTGGCCTTCTTGGCCACCTGGGCACACTGCYGGCTCATGKTCAGCCGGCTGTCGACCAGCACCCCCAGKTCCTTTTCCGCCGGGCAGCTTTCCAGCCACTCTTCCCCAAGCCTGGAGCGTTGCCTGGGGTTGTTGTGACCCAARTGCAGSACCCAGCATCATCTTCCACTGCCTTGTTCTTTTTTCTATATTTACTGGTACTTGTGATTTCCACTTTAAGGACTCCATTGCATTCCAGTCTTATTAAATGCAAATTTTAGGTAACAAAAAGAAAAACAGCACTCATGCTGCTATCTTTCAGCCTGRCTTTAGTCTCTGCCTCTATCCATGAAGGAGTATGTGAAAATCTAGCGATGGTACACACACAATAACCTGCCAGTGGTTATTTAACTATTGGATGGAACATAAACTTCCATCGCAGCGTTTATAGGGAGGCTGGATAGATTCTCTGAGGCATGAAAGGACTAGCTGTAGAGCTCTGAAAATGTTCAGGTAAGATCAGCAGATTTTTATTCATGCTTGAGAGAGAAGGGATGAAGCTGGCTTCATTCTTCCTGAGGGGAGACGGCTCGGTGTTCTTATTTGTCAGAGAGCACGTGTGTGTATGTGTGAGTTTCTGGAAGGGAAAAGAAAGAGAATGTATAATGACGGTGAAGGTAGATAATCATAGATACAGTAGAGCAGAAGTTCCCAGTCTAATCTCTGTGGGCACTTCCATCAACAGTGGGTCACCTCAACYAGTAAAGGCAGCAGCAGAAACACCTTTTTTCCTCACCTGTTGTCACATGCCTCGATTTCCGCAGAGAAGCTCTGTCTTGGTATCCAGAATTTTAAACTTGCTGGAACTGGAGGATTTTTAAGCATATCTAGTAGATCCAAGTGGCTGCAAGTCTCCTGTCCAGCTGGGTGGCGGCATGTCGGGARGTCACACACACCTCGCGCAGTCGCTGCGTACCTGTCAAGCGGAGCTAACGTCGTGMGGGTGCACTGGACTCAATTACCAGCTGTCCGCTATTCAGTCAGTTGAGCCTGACCAGCATTTCCAGGGAATGCTGGGTTCATTGTGTCTATGTGACTTTGATTCATACCTTAATAAATGCRGTATGATCCAAAAGCTCAGGCGTACTACTCACACACACCTACGTACATCTGGGAAATCCCAGAGCAGCAGTGGGAGGCCACTCAGCCTCACACGGCACAGCTGGGATACAGGCAGGGATCCGCTGAGGTTTGTGGCTAGAAAGCCTCATGCAGTGGGAGTGGGGAGGGTATTAGAAGGTGCACAAGGCATATCCTAGCTGCTAACTAGAGGTGCTTTGGAGACACCACGTAGGGCCTTTGCTGGATAAATTTCCATTGCAGCTTCYGCAGGGAAGCCCTGCAGTGCTAGCCTGATGTTTGGGTACGTGTACTTACAGATCCAAGCACAAACTCGGCTCAGAGACTGCGGGAAGGAAGAACGGTGGCCACCTGAGGGCTGGGTGGCTTTAGACAATTTGGAGGGAATGATGGGGGAGAGGGAGGAAGTATTAGATAAGTGAGGGGGAGGATTACTGAAAAGTGTAATGGGCAGACTGACAAATCAAGAGAAGGCCTTGTGTTTGAGTGATGAATATAATCTTTCAYGGAAAGCAGTTCCACTGGCTTGACTTTCAACCGGCACGGAGGTGGATGGGACATCCCTGTCTTACTGTTGCCAGTCCTGACAGGCACCCTGATGGCTTCACAAGGTAGCAAGGATGAGCACAATGCTTGGGACGCAGCAATGCAGCTTTCCCTGCTGCACGTCAGTCTGCGGTTAGCTAGATAAACGCAGGCTAGACAACAGTATGCCAGGAATTTGCTGGCTGAGCATAGCATCCATGCAACAAAGTCATGTAGCTGATGATGGTGCCTSTGACCTGGCTTTTTTGATTATTTTGGAACAAGGGAGCATTGGTAAAGGAACGTCATATAGTCCACAGCGTATCATGCTAAATGACAGCTACTGCMTCTGGTCAATCTGCCTTGATGCCTTCAACTCCACCCTCAGGCTTGAGCTAGCCTAGGAGATCCCAGGTATAAAGGTAATGTAGGTATAGYCTGGGAGATCTTCTGTTTGTGTAGTGCCTTTCTTCCCTTCGGACCTGTGGCCAGGCTAATGAAGGGAGCTGCTAATGTGAAAGCTGGCTCTGTTATTTTTACGTTAAGTGGTATATTCTCCTTTAACAGCAGAATTCTTCACTGACTGTCCATGGACCGAGTCTAATTCAGCAGCRTGAGCTGAATGAGAACATTTTACCTGAAGATTAGGCTTCCAAAGGACTGGCTTATCAGCTTGTTTTAGTTCTAAGGCAGTTTAGACTTGAATGTCCATCTTTCCTTCATGTTTTTTCTCTTTCTAAAGAGAAATGTCTTTAACTGCTCTTTTAGCATGGAACGAAGATAATGCAGAACTATCAACAATGCAATGATAAAATGTCAAATGGCAATATATGCAGGGGCCCTTCAGTTTTCTACATATTTATGACTGACTTTCTTTTAATAGAAAACATACTTTTTTTTCTTTCAACGTACAGATATAGAATAAAATCACTTGAAAGCAGAGAGTGAAATTGGATCTCATTAAAACATGGAGTTAGTGAAATGGTGACAGATGGGCCCTGCTGGGAAGGAGAAGATCATTGAACGAGACCGGGATAAGTTAGTGAGTTTGCAATTATAAAGCATGTGGCTTTGTAATTTCTAACCCCCAGTTCTGCAAAGTAATCAGTGCAGTTGGGCCCTTATGCCTGCAGGGAGGCTCATTGAGACAGGCATGAAGATCTGTGGAGAGGAACAGGGACATGCAGATATTCCAAAACATAGCTGTAAGGAAGCGAATCTCTCTCTTTTCTCGCCAAATTTTAATCTGTCCTCTCCAGAATGGAAGAACACTTCACTRTGAAATATGAAGCTGATTTTCATGCTCCCCTGTAGTGGTTACCAGACCTGGGCTGGAATTTTAAGAAAAACATGAGCCTTTCAAGCACTGATTGATCTGCCACTGTTAAGTGTTGTCCATCCCAGTATGCCTGTGGCAATGGGTGACAGGTTTTTTAATTATGTTTCTAAGAGGACTCTGACTTGTTTTTTATAATGTTGAAAATCTTTATCTTGACTCATTTCTGTAATAAACTTTTGGCAATGGGAAGCTATAATTTATTTACTTAGAAATGTCTCATCTCCATTATCGTAAAGATGTCTTAGCAATTCTATTTTTAGGATTGCACAAATGGGGCATAAATCCTGTTTTTCTTTTAAASCAGATTGTGCTTGGATGTAAAACGTCAAATGTGTGAGATTTGTGTCCATCTGAATGATCAGCTTGGTTTTTATTTCCAGGGACAACCTCATTCATCAAGTCCCATCATATGCAAACCCAGACCACCATGCAGATGATACATTTAACTTGTTACACGTGTTTAACAAGCTCCAACAATTTAGGGATGGTCCTTCCAGTGCACACTACAGGCAACTATTTGGTCTCAAGGTCCTGAAGCCATGCAGCTCTTGGCCCTTTTTTCTGAGCATCTTTGGAAACCTTATTTTCACTTCCTCAGCCAAAGAACGGCAGTGCTGCTGCTGATCCCAATACACACTCGTAGGTCTCACATTTTCTTTTACAATCTGATATTTATGCCCATTTTGTGTCTCTGAACAGAAGTTGCCATGAGTAAGTTCAGTTTTCATAGCTGCAAATTTACTGGTATAGTCTAATACTCTTTCATGGTTCCCAAATTCCTTTTTGATGTGCAAGTGTTTTCATGCCTTAGGGAAGCACAGAAGAAAGCAGGGAAGTACTTGAAACGTTAATAAATAGGTGCTGGAGGCTGGTATTATAGGCCAACTGGCTGTAGGAGGAGCCGGTGTCTTAGTGATGAATCAGAAATGCTAGGAGAGGGGGGAGGCATGTCAGGAAAGACTGGGAGGATGCAAAGCTTGAAGTGACACAGCAAGGGCAATTGCACACAAAAAATTACCTTTCCAGAAGCACTTTGAATGGACCTGAAAGGTGCAAGACTGCCTTGGTGAGAACCAGAGACAAGGAAGCAAGACAATGCCKAGGTGGAACAGTTTGGCTGAGGCGATGAATGGGAAAGTCCGTACCTTTGATGAAGTTACACAGAAAAAACTCACCAAGRTGTGATTCAGAACTTGGATAAGAGGATGCAGGGAGAATTCAGAGCAGAAGACCATGCATGGGTTATGGGTCTGAATTAGGAGAAGATTGTGTTCTCCACCTCGATCAAAAAAGGAAGTAGGAGAATGAGATTAGGGCAGTATTATTCATCCTGCTATAGCCACACTGAGGATGAGCAAGGCTAGTCTTCCTCATAAAGATCGAAGGGTAAAGGTTGCTTGGAACAAAACGGGATCTGAATTGGAGAGGTTGATTTGTGARTTGTCCACATAGAAATTATAGTAAAATATATGTTTACATACATTCAGCAGCACAGGGAGGAGGTATATAGAGAGCAGGGAAATGGGCCAAAGACCAAAGTCTTGTGGCAAAGCTGGGCTGTGGGTGAAGAGTCTCTTCCAAAGAAGTAATGATGGGAGGGATAGGATGAGAAACATGAACACAGAGTCACAGGAGCCACGAGAGACTGGATTTCACAAAGAATGTRCTCACGGGACCCCAGTCACCATTGGGTCCAAGAGACTGTGAATGCCGTTTCGAGCTGTGTCAGACTTTCCATGGAACCGGGTGGCCAGAGGAAAGCCTGAAAAGTGTTTGGGAGCRAACTGAAGAAGAGGCTTTGCAAATGATGACTGCAGACCGTGTGCCCAGATTGTGACGCCAGAAGGGACCACTGCGGTCATTTCAAGAAGAAAGAAATAATATGTGGATATGGATCTGTACTTCCACAGGACTTACTTTGTCTACCTTTGAAAAATGTGAACTACCCTAATARCTTTCCAGAAATGTTGGCTTGTGGAAATACAGTGACTTTAGTGCAGATGATCAAGCACTTTTGCACCTCAAGCTCCCAGTTACATTAGTAATTGATCAAAGACAAGGCAGTGAGTACAGGAAATTCCTGGTTCTTGTGAAAACCTTTAGGTTTCAGCACAAGACACTTCTGAGAATGTTCTGGGCATCTCTGAGAAAACACTAATAGATGCAGAATCTATATAGTGTAGCACCGGCYCACAAAAACAACTAATTCAATATAGTTCTATATTTAATGTTGTTCAGCTACAGAGCAACACCACTGCAGTGTGGAAAATCACTGGCAGACTTACAGGGATATGCATATTACCCAGTATGACAAAACCAAAGGATGAAAAATTACTCTTAGACTTTGGTGAAGAGTAGGGAAATCAAAACAAGCACAAAATTGTAGAAATACAGAACTTCATCATGGTTTAGACACAGATGCTTTAGAATTTGGAAAGGTCATCATAAACTACAAAACCTACAGAAATGTCACTTCTTTGCAATGAGCTAAACACAAAGAAACATTTTATAAAGAAATCGGAAGCTTCTGCTCAGTCTTCTAAAGCAAAAGAAAAACTAGCAGTTGGCAGAGAAGAGTGAATCAAAGAGCAAGAAGACTGAAGAACAAAAGTCTTCATGGGCTGATCTTTTTTTTTCAGACTGTGTGTGAAAGCAATTTAACAAGTGAAGACTTGAACATATTTTACTGTACCGGATCAAAACTAGAAGACAGCTGAAATGGCCAACAGACCAGTTGAAGCCTGTTGATCCTGTAGTAACAACACAACATGTTAGGTTTAGTTGCTGTACTGGTTGGAGTGCATTGTAGGATCATTGATAATGCAGCTCTTTTCATGTATGCCCTCTCTTTGGTATCTCTGTGCCACACTGGTTCTTTGGTTTTTATCACCTCATGGCAGAGTTTCTGACTTTATTCTGTTTTTAACTAGTGCAAGGCTAGTGAGCAGGGCCCAGCTGYCCGCTGCATGGCATTGTTGTGGATCCTCTTGGTAAAAAACAGAGAAAAGGAAGCAAAAATATAAGTTGCTAGAAGAGTTTAGCTGCCCAGACAGATGGGAAAAGCCATTAACTCTGATACATTATGCAAAAAGATCCAGCAAGGTGCGACTCATAGCTTGGATGCGAGGACATAGGGAGTGATCAGAGTGGAAGAGAGAGTCTTGTGTAGAAGATGGTCTCCCTCACCTTGATCAGTTAACTTCAGATAACCTGACTGACCCTRAGTGTTTATTAATCTGGATTTTTTTGACCCACCCACACCTGTGCCACTACACTGACCATCAGAGGTTTTTTCATTAGGTCAGCTGTTTTCCTTCCCTGGAATCCTCCCAAAGTAACCTCTCTTGAGGGCYTAATTTCCATAGTGTACCACACTCAGACAAGAAGCTGAGCACTAACCTTCATTAATTCAGCATGCCCAGCTGGACTTGGGATGTTTTTTTCACAGGCCAGCATAATTCCCCAAAGATTCAAAATATTTAAAGCAAAGTGTCAGACTGGCAACAGACCTAAATGCCTGGTATTACTGTTATCAAACCTGCTCTGTTCAGATACCAGCAGCTGCTGTGACCGGGATCAAGGGCACCCTACTCATGGGTATTGGCAGCGTTAGTGGCAGTGGAAGCCACTCTTGGCTCTGTGCCTGCCCTGCCTGCCTGCAGGACACATGCCTCAACACTTTCTCTCCCGCTTTCTTTGTGTATTTACACCTGTAGACTGGATTCCTCATCCTTTTGGAGCTCGGCTGGGGGGTTCCCCGCAGGGAGCTGCTGCCTGCCACTTCCGTTCAGTTCTCATCCTGTCAGTCCTACCACAGTCTAAGGACGCTGCCTTCCACCTTGGAAGTCCTCTCCAGCCCAGCTAACTTCAGCAGGCTGAACCGACCTGTCCTCGCCCCTGCCTTTATGTTTCCTTGGCTGGGATTCAGCCTCGTCTGCCAGGTTCGATAAACACACTCTGCCCTCCATAATCTGGGAGTACTCAAGACTCCGGTGATCTTGTTAAATCTTTWAAAAGGGAAAAACATCCTACTTTGAAAAGAGCTGGGGATGGAACTCGCCTCCCAAGCTTATAGACCTGTTTTTGTTCTGTTAACTCCTCTGAATCTGGTTCCTGCAGCTACCTTGCCCAGGCCTTTACTTGACCTTTCCTTTTGCTTTTGCATGAAACCCTTTACAGACTGGGGAGCTTTGGCTCAGCAACCCATGACTGAGCAAGGTGAAACGGTCGYGTTTAGTATTTGTAAAGGGTAATTCAGGTATGTTTTCTGCCCATYGTTTCATCTACGCCCCTTCTCACAGCACTTCTGCCTCAACATTCCCMCAGGTTTAAAGCAGTTGAAGTCACCAGACCCGGCAGTATTTCTCATAGACTCCCAGCCCTCAGCTGTCCCAGGCCAGCTGCCCCAGGCTGCCCCTCGGCTYTCCCGGCCGAGCCCCCCAGATAAACCAGAACCCCCACCCCGGGGGACGCACCGGCCGATGCCYGCGCAGGGTACCCGCACGCCCTGCGTGCGCCCACACCCGGCCTCGGTGCAGCCCCCCAGGGACGTGCCTGTCGTCCCAGAGGCAGCCGTTGCCCCCCCCGGGGGCAGGCCCGGCCTTACGAGGCCCCCAGGACCGCTACGCGGCCCCGCGCTCAGCCCGGGTCTGCACGACGCCTTCCAAAAAACACCTCGGGCTTTGCTGCCCRACCTGCCACCCTCGCCGCGGCCGAGGCGGACACCGGCGAGACGCCGCTTGCCGCAGGGGGGAACGCCGAGCCGCCCGGCCGAGCTGCCCTGCCCGGCCCGGCCCGGCCCTGCCCGCCCCGTCCCTGCCCGCCGCGGACCGCGGCCGGGCCGCCCCCTCCCTCAGGGAACGGCGCTGGCAGGCCCCGCCYCTCGCCCCGCCCCTCCCGCCGAAGGGGCGGGGCTCTCGTGGCAGCCGCTTCCTCCCGACCTCGCTTTCCCCAGCGCGCCTGCGCCACCCGCCGCCGCGCAGGCGCCGTAGGGGCGGGGAGAGGGTCCGGAGTGGAATTGCGGTGGCCGTTCCCGGCGCCGTTCGCCGTTCGCAGCGGGGCGGCGCGGCGGGGATGAGCCTCCGCCCGGCCCGGCCAAGGGGACGCGGGCGGAGGGACGCCGCGCGCCAGGCCGGGCCGCCAGCAGCCCGCTGCCGCTCGCCACTGCCGGCGGCGTCCCGCAGCCGAGCGGCCGCGGAGCTCAGGGAGCGCCGCTGACCGGAGCCGCCCGCTCGGGCCCTGCTGGCCCCGGGGCGTGGGAGGGGGGGCGCGCAGGTAGCGGGGCGGCCGAGCCTCCGGGGGGGCGGGGGCCGTTGGGGCGGCCCGGCCCCCCCCCCTCCCCTCCCCTTCCCTGCGGGGTGGTTCGGCGGGCGAGGGGGGCCGCGGCCCGGCGCCCGCCGGGAGGATGGTGAAGCCGCCCCCAGCCCCCGCGCCGGGCCGGGAGGCGGCCGAGCCGAGCCGGGCCCGCGCCGTCAGGGCCGCCCTCCGCAGGGGCTGAGGGGGCTGAGCCGTGCCCCGCGGGGTGGTCGCTAGCGGAAGGATGACCACTCCCGCCCTGCTGCCGCTCTCCGGGCGGAGGCTGCCCCCCCTGAACCTGGGCGCCTCCGCCTTCCCGCACCACAGGGCTACCTTGAGACTCTCCGAAAAATTTATCCTGCTCCTTATTCTTAGTGCCTTCATCACCCTGTGCTTCGGGGCGTTCTTCTTCCTCCCCGACTCCTCGAAGCACAAGCGCTTTGACCTGGGCTTGGAGGACGTGCTCATTCCTCACGTGGACACCAGCAAAGGGGACAAGGACCTCGGCGGCTTCCTCATCCACGGGCAGGGGCACGACGAGCACCGGCACAGGTGGGTGCCTTCCTCGCCGGTGTGAGGGAGCGGCGGTGCCGCGGCGGCGGGCAGCGGGTCCCCGCGGGAGCGGGAGCGGGTGGAAGGGGGATCCGGTAAAATAGGTCCTTCCCGTCCKGCTGCCGCTCCTCTCCGACATCCTCGTGTCTTCCCATCGTGTATCGGCTTCCGAGCGCCAGCCTTGTGTSCTCCAGCTGCCATATGTAGCTGTGGCTCCATGTTTTCTTTTCCAGTGTGAATTTAGCCTTCTGGCTGGCGAGGGCTGGGAGGATAAATATGAGCTCTCCTTCAGGGACCGATGTATTTTTTCTAGCCAATTCCCTGAGTCAGCCGTGGAAAAAACCGGGGTTAAGTTACGGCATTTGTGGAGACGGTATACGTGACTGAAAAACGGCTGCATCTTTTCTATAGCTTTTATGTGCTTACTCAAAACAGCTGCTTGTTGCTGAATAGTGTAGCAGAACTTTGATCTGACAAAGACTTCATGCTGTGACCCAGAGGCTGTCAGCCTGCGATGTGCAGGACACAGAACTAGTGTAGATGGCACAACTGCCTTTTTCTGGCACTTAAAATCACTTGTTACAATGTTATTCCAGACAATTGGAGGTGCCGGTGGCTAAGTTTCCTTAATCGTGTTTGCCAGTGTAAAGAAATTGGAGATAAAATAGTAGTTAAGAGTAACAGGGGTGAATGTCATGCTGTTGATAGCTTTTTGGGGCCACCTAAAGCTTTGTGCGGTGCAAGACTCTAAATGTTCGTGTGAAGTTAAACATTCAAAACTGAGACTCAAAAACCTAAATGAGGGTTTTATAGTGTATTTGCTTCTAACATACATGAATTGCTTAAATACTACCCTAGTGCCTGGATCATAGCGAAGCTGACTGATCTCTCTTCACTGTCAAAGATGTGTAAAATGTGATGGTGACGGGTGATAAAATATATGCTCTTCAATACTCRAATTAGTAATACAGTGAAATTTAAAGAAAGATTACTTATGCTGATAGTGTTCCTTTGAGAACAGTTTAAAATATATCCTGTTGACATGAGATAAGAATTATTTAAAGGTTATTTGTGCTAGATTGAAAGGAGAGGGTATAATTGGCTCTTTTTATTCATCTGTTATGAGTTATAAAGACTACCTGAATACTATGGTTTTTTTCCTTAAGGCATCTTTGCTGTTGCATGTCTTGGGGCACTTATGAGCTCTTTCTCAGTAACTGAAAGGGCATGGRTGCTTAATATTTAACAAGGACTTCTTTTGTCTGTGATGTTAATTGCTGGTGCCGTTAAATGTTGCACAAAACATAGGTTTAGACACTCTCTAATATGCCTTTGAAGTTCTCATCTTTCACTGTCTCTTTTTTTGTGGGATCTTATTAGCTTCCCCAGTCGCTCTGGTACATGCAGTGAAAATCAGATTCTGAAACAGAAGACAGATGAAACAAAAAGAGGCGTTCAGCAGAAATTTTCAAAACTGCAGCTGTGACTGTTATACCTTGTGTTGCCCAGTAGATGGGCTGTAGAAAAAAGGAGTTTGTTGATACTGATAGTTCTGGAGTGATGCTCTTGATTAACCTGCTTATGTGAGTCTTTTTCAGGTTTTGTCTTTAAGTGTAATTACTGAGGCTACAGCTTTAGTGATGATACAAAGTGTGTACTAGTTTTGTCTGTCATGTGTAGATAAGCAATAACTTGTAACTGTCAGAGCTAAAAGAAGTGGTTATCCTGTTATCAGTTAACTCTTCTATGGTTCCTCCATAAGCTACCCATGTGTGTACCTCCCCCTGCCCCCCACCYAAAATCTCAGTTTGGGATGAAAAACTTTGTTCAGCTTACTATCACGGAGCAAAGTCCGGTGTCAGCTACTCTAYAGGTGTTGGTTTTTGGATGGCACTGAGGAGTTACAGTGCAAAAGATCAAGAGAAAATAACCTACTGGTAATACGAGGGAGGATGCGGTCTAACATGTGAAGTGTGATGATGGCTTGACAAGCTGTCTTTCCAAGAATTGTGGGACTTCAGAAGAAATCRGATGAAAGGTCATTCATACGAAGTATACACTTGATCATGAAATGACAGGTGTGTTGATTTAGTGACTAAAGGAAARTGTTTCTTCCGTGAATGCTGGCATTAACCTCTACCAGACAGTGAAAACTACGTATCATGGTTATGCTGCTCCCTTGGTTTATAGGCTATAATATTTTAATGCTCATTTYCCCCTACCCCTTAAATTTTGAGCTTTGTAGGCTATTGGAGGATATTCGTATTTTCTGTCTTCTAGCAAAATATAGCCATGATGTAGGTAGAGGGTTGTCATGCAGATGTGCTTTAGTGTTGGGTGTGCAAACAACAGTTGTCGCTGGACCTTCTCTATATTCCTCGCACTGCTTTCCCACCTCTTCCCCTGGGCCCCCTTGACATTCTTGAGTGTTTTTATTATTATTGTTGCAGTGGTTACCCCTTGGTGACGTTAACTTTACATCTTCCATTAACCTGTCTTTTTACTGCTCCTGTCCTTCCTTTSTCCCCTTCCAGGCAGAAAAGGCGGGGGGGGGGGGAACTCCCTTCCTGATGGTCTGTTCAAGAATTACAGTGTCCTTGCCTATCATCCAAAGAAAAACAACTTTCTTGTAAGAARATGGTTAAAATCTGGAATAAAACTGCAATTTATATTTTGGGAAATGGATGGGCTGTAGTGCTARTTAATACTCATTTTGTAGCTGTTCGTTTCATGGGTGAGCTCTTYGTGTGCACTTGCAGGATAATGCATGGGGAATGAGTTAGTAATGTAGGAAAGGTGTACCACAAAATTTTGCCTCTTGGAGGAGGGAGAGTGGAAAAGGCTAGTCCAGGATTTGTGAAGATACGTGCATACACGCTTTTTAAAAATCGATTTAATTTCCCAGAGATAAATTTCTCTCCATTTCAAATAGCGTGTTGCAGAGATTCTAGAATGAGAGCAGCACAGTTTCAAAGACACATCTTGCCAAACAAACTTGTGTGTCACTTAAAATTTGTACGTGGTCTTAGATAACTGTCACTTCTCCCAGACTTCTGCATCTTCCCCTGCCACACAAAAACACTTAAGGTGTTTTTCACTACCCAGTTACTTTCCAGCTATCTCAGATATTTTATTCTTCAGTACCACATCTGAAAGATAGCGTTGGAACCAAAACAAAACATTCTTATGKTTTTTTGGCATCTAATGTAAATGAGTGAGAATGCAGACGCCCTGTAATCTCCTTGATTTATCAGATTTTTTTTAAAAGTAAGATTATCTGCGATATGGAAATTGAGCAGACTTGTTTCTTTMATGATGTGTCAAGCAGCTGCTCCTTGTATTACTTGACAAAAGTAAAGATCATTTCTGTGGTAAAAGTACATTAATCTTAGAGGCAACGAATAATGTAATTTTATGAGCTCAAAGCTGCAAAGCCACTTTGTAACAGTACTTGGACTACTGTTGTGCCAACAATTCAGTCCTTCAGAATTTGCAGAGCTGCATCTTCAGCTGCTAAATTCCTGTTTATTTCTTCAAGTCAGAATTCCTGCCTGTGCTAAAAAAAACCCAAACAACCCTCGTGTCATCAGTTTGATACCAGGTGCTGCTAATACAACTGACCACCTCAACTGCCTTGGCCTCCATGTGTAAGTAGGTGTAGATCAGTGTAAATCATGCCTTTGACTTTGTTTCTGTGAAGCTAAGGAATATTGGCTTCTGTGTTATGCTCAGTAGTCTGATATGACTGGTTGTGGGTCAGCAGCTGTATGGCAATACTCTAAAAGTGTTCTTTCTTCTGTTGCTCAATATATGGTTGTCTCTACAGCAGTAGCAGCTGCTGTCCCTACTCTTAGGAGGTGAAAGTAACAAAACTGATTCGGAAGAGCTTTCAGTCTTAATTTCTTCTTTTAAATCCTGCAATTTTTTTTTTTAAAGAAACCTGAAAGACTTAATATGCTTCTTTTCAATACCCTTGTCTTCCATGGTCTATATGACTTAATTAGCCATAGTAGAAGTGGGCAGAGGAGATAATTTAACCTCTATTACTCAGWGGGATCAGTGTCTCCTGTCATCCTCTGCCATGCCATCAAGTATAAAAGTGCGGAAAACTCTTTGCTCTTCCTTCCYCACCTTTACTTGAGGCACAGCTCATTAGTGCAATTAAGAGTATTTGCTATTATGATTCAGAGAACCTGTTTTTTCCCCTGAAAAATCAGGAGCCACTGTAATGCCTGGGCCCCAACTCCTACTCTGTCCAATTTTTCATTGCATGAAATTGAGCCTGTCTTCAGAGCAGACTCCACAGTCTCTGTGGAATGTGAACTCTGAGTTTAAGCTGAGGTGCTTGATCTAGAAGCACGGGGTTTTTAGGGTGCAACGTGCAGGAGATGCAGGTCCTCATGGTGACACCTATGGAGCTGAAGAGGGCAGGAGTGGTGCATTCCAAGTCAGGGCTCAGAAACATCTCATATGTCTAGGGCAAAGAAGTCGTAACTGTCTGGTGTCAGTCTTCAGCTCTTGAAGCTATTGCAGGAGCACTGCCCATCTTTATCTGGAGACTTTTCTCAGTCGGAGTTTTTAGTAGCCACATGTCATTCTCTGTTCTCGATTCCATTTTGGGAAGAGGCTTGAGAAATAATGTTGGTACTTGGAGACTTACAGCAATTTGATTTCCCTTGCTTTCCTCTGGAGTCCCCACATTATACCCTTAAACTCCATTTGAATTTCTCCTGAACCTGCTTGTATTATWTCTGAGGTTCTGCTGAAATTAGTGCATTATGTTGTAGGCTGAGAAATGCTTTCATTTTCGAATTACAAAATGCAAATTCCAGACCATCTGTTTAGATGTCCTCCGTCCTCCCCCCCCATCTGCTGAACAGCCTACATCATATGCAGAGTGCTGCTTTCTTCAAGTTGTCTTGCTGTACTCCAGTTTGTCAAAGTATTTCCTGTATTAYGAAAGAGTCAAGAGCTGGTGTTCTTCAGTTCTTACCCTTTCCAGTTTAAAAAAAAAAAAAAAAAGTTTTAACTTGTTGGTTTTCTGCATGATCTACACTTTGTCTATATGCTGGAAAACAATTGGGCRTGGGAAAACTGCAGAAAGTCTGCTGGCTGGATGTAGGCCAGCCAGTGGGTGGGAGGCAGTAGCGCTTTGGTTCATTCGGAGTTTTGTAGATTAAAATCTCGAAAGAATTTTAGCATAAATGTGGTTTGCTTGATGCTGGTAGCAGTGTAGGCAGTAGTAAGCRGCATGGCTAGTTGTGGGCACATCGCGCTGTGAGAGTTCTCCCATCTTTGATCCTCTCAATTTCCTATAGTAAATACAAGCATTTTGATCCTACTCGGCTAGTTCTGAGTTACGGGTTTTTGCTTCCTTAGAGCAGATGTGTGTAAAACTAATTGCAAGTTTGGTGACATCACATGTTGTATGCGTACAGGTTTTCATAACAATTGAATTGAGACTGAATACGGGCAAAGAGGAAAAATTTTGTAACGCCCTTCTTCTTATGTCCTTCCCTAAGAAGCCCATAAAGTCCCAAACACGGTCAGCGCTTTTATTCCACCGTCCCTCACTTTCATTATTACAGCTYTCAGTGGTGAGAAAAGTCTGGTCTGATGGGTGGGCAGCTGTTTCTCACAGTAGTTATTCAGGCTAACAAAATGGGAACTCGAGGGCATGTTTTTGGCTACAGCTTGTGGGATTTGTTCTTTTCCCTTCATTTCCAGTTGCAGACTCAAGTGACTGCTATCATCTGTCTTAATTCAATAACTAGATTATCACTTTATTACTAAAATTCGGAGTTAACTGTGGGGAGACGAGTGTTCAACAGCCCAACAAGGTGGTAAGGCCAAGAAAGGGGAAGACTAAGCGCCTTTCCCCTGCTGCCCCAAACCTTGAAATAAAAAGTTTGAGGGCTCTAAATGTCCTGTATGATTGTAACTTTTCCAAAGTACCTGCATTTACAGTGTGAGTATTTACCTCTTATTTGATCAATGACTTCTGCTATTTGTCTTCAAATTCAACAAATAGATTTTACTTTATTATCTTACTGCATTGAGAGCAAATACACTTACTCATGAGGGGGAAATACTGGGAAAAGCTTTGAGAACTGCTAAGTTCTGGTAATAYATGTTTGCTCATAAAATTTGTAGGCTTTTCATTCCTTTCGTCTTTGTATTGTCTGATCTAGTGTCCTGTACAGAGCAAAGTATGTGGCTTCATTCACTCAAAGATCTGGAGGTTCTTCTATATTATTTAGTATTTGAAGGTCTCAAAAAAAATAAGGGAGATAATTTTTCCTGGTAACTTCCATTCTTGTTTTTTGAGTACCCAACCAGGTGCACTGGTGTTTCTAAAATAAAAAAGTAATTTAGAAGATATGTTATAGGTTATTTATTAACCTTTTCTGAGCTAGAGACTGCTTCTAAGGTATCTTTAGCCTTGTCTCCTGAGCAAACAGTGTTTACGTGGCTGTGCCACATGTTCATCTGTAATGCTCGTTGACCCTGTTCTATTCTCTGTTCCCTCTTTCTCCCCCGTAACATCTATCAGCAGCAAAGGGTGACCTGTCAAAATAAGTATGTTTATGTATCTTGTGCATATCTCGATGCTGGGTGAAAGACCTTARTTAGGGACAGTGCTGAAGGAAGAATCACAGCTATGAGCCCAAGAATCATTTGTGGTACTTGGTCTGCTCTAGTCGCTCTGCAGAAGCGTGGCTCTGAACCAGCCGCAGCACGTGCCCTCCGTTCTTTACTGACTGCTGGAGAAGGGTGCTTGGAAATTAGTGCTGTGGCAGGAAAGAGCTGGGTTTTATGGGATGCCAGCAGTGTTACTGAGGTGGTAGGAAACATGGGGACAGAAAGCTAAAGGCCATCGATATATGAAGTATGGGGCTGTGTTAGTTCTGCTCCTTACATTTGCCCAAATGTTGAATCRTATTTATGATTCTGTCTTGCTGCCTTCATTTTTTTAAATATTCTTAAAATGCAAACCCATGAACTGGATTACCTTGCATATGGTATTCGGCATTAATTTCATTAATGTTTTATGTGCTTTCTTACTTGTTAGTCATGTCTTAAACCACCAGAGGATTTTGTAACTGCTTCCCCAACTCCTTGCCGTAGTGCTGCCATTGAGGCTTACAACGGACAGGTAGCTATTTTCTGTGATTCTATTTGAGAGAGCAAGTTGGAGATTTTCATTTGGCTTAATATGATGTAATCTGATCAGTATGGCATGAGCAAAATTACAGCTTTAAGGGAGTGCATACGATGAAAGTATTTTCTTGTTGTATAAAGATTTAAGAGCTCTTAAAYGAGATTACTTTGTGTGTATTAACASCAGCATGCAGAAATGTCAGTTTTCACATTTAATGTGTGCTAGTAGCAACTCGGAAGACTTCTGCAAGATGACATTCATCTCAGCTGAGGTTTAGCACTGTTTGTAGGTCAGCAAGGCATTTGAAGTTTGCACAGGCAAGCTGCATAAGTAGTTTCTCCCTCTCAGTAAGTTGTTATCATTTTTCTCTGGGACCTGCTGACATGTTTTAACTGCTGAAGTGTACAGTCAGGCCTCTTAGGAGCAGGTGACCGTCAGTGGTAAATCAAACTAATCCGTTTTACTTTTTATTGGATCAAAGTGCATGTGCTCATAAAGGGTAAGAAAAACATCTCRTCTGTGGGAGCGGCATATCCCTTAAATCTTTCAGCAGGAAGGGGAAGACCACATCTGCCATGTTCTTGCTCTGAATATCCTGCTGGATAAGTAAACTTGTGCTGAATACACTGGGTTGTACTCATGGTTTAGGTTTGTTGACTAGTAAGAATAGCTTACAGCACGTCCTGTTTCCTCAGCAGATTTTTCTGGATATGTTGCTATCTTCACAAATGTATTGCATTTTGGGTGCTATTTACTGTTTTCCCTATGCAAGTTAGGGGAAAATCTGCTTTTGCTCTGGAATACTTACATCCTTTCTGTAGTATATTTAAAAAATCATAATCCAGAACTGACTTTCTGGACCACAAACTTCCTGCTCGTTTTCATTGCTTTTATGAAATAAAATTTGCTCTATGCTTTAAAAACAAAACTTGAAAAAACACCCACCACTCTCTGGGCTTGTTTGAGATGGCAAAAGTAGTGGGAAAGATGCTTCTTAGAGAAGAGGGGAGTTATTTTCCTGGATAAGATACAAAATCCCTCCCCCYCTCCCCCCCTTTTTTTTTCCCCAAAGAAAGAGGAAATTCAGTCCTSAAAAACTGATAGTGTGAACTAGTTTGACTAAGAACCATGCTTCTAGTGACCTTTTAAGTCTCTTGTTAATCAGGTTTATCTTAGAAATACTGAGGACTGTTTAATTCTAAACTTAATAATTGCAGATGATGCAAGCATGTGTCTGTTTCCCCAGCRCTATAATCGCACATCCTTAGTTTCCTAAAGGCATCTGTTCTGCTGTCGTTGGCTTCTATTTGAGTGGAAAGTGTTCTCCAAATTATTAAGTAACGCATGTATTGAATTCTGAATTGCAATGCACAGTGTTTTGGAGAAGAAAATACTGCGGAGGGCTAAGTGGGCTCTTCTGCATCATGGAGTTCTGATGTTACAAAGGGTATTCAAGGAATTCAAATTTCTACTTCTGTGAATAATTCCACCTTCTAGAGACAGTGGAATCCACGGCAATTAAAATATTAATAGGTCTGTGAAACAGCCATTTTCTAGTAAATAGGAAAAATCAAAACAAATGAGAAATAGTGCTAAGTATTAAACAAATTTTTAGTGTCAGTTTTATCACTATGTCTTGCACGTTATTTTAACCAGTTGTTGTTACTCTGAACTGTTAAAAATACTGATTTAGGTACTTAAAAACAGTGAAGTTGGATCTACTAACTGTGTTACTTGTTAAGTCAGTCCAGATCAGTGCAGTGAAAAGTTCGTGGAGTATTAATGTTATGCCYATTTCTATGTGAAATGAATTACTAATTCACATCCCAGATGATGGAAGGGAACTTAACTGCACTGCAATAATTGTCATCCTGATAACTGAGAATTTTTTTTTTAGTTTTATATCATGTCTTGGAACTTTATCCTATTGAGGGACTGATACCTATGGAAGGATACCAAGGTATCTGTATATGTGGTATCTATAAACTGCTCAGTGAAGTGGATAATCARTTGTCACCGCTGGCATTTCGACACTTGCATGTGAAACTTTTTAAAACCAATGGCTAATGAGGTGACTGATAGTCTACTYGAAGTTTTTATAAATAACTTCTGTTATGAACTTGGTTCAGCTTTTTCTTGTAGTGATATTGGTGAACAGAACGATWGGGAATCATTCAAAGTTGTACTGGTAACCAAAGGAAGCTCTTTTAGAAAAACACACCAAAACCCATCAAAAAACCCTACCCAAAACCAAACAAAAAACCCTCCATCACGCCATCATTCTTGGTATTACTTGATGTGAAAAACAACAACAACAAAAAAACCAGTGATGGAAGAGAACCTGGGATCTTTCTGRCTGGCTTTTACCCAGTCCTGTGTTGGCATTGCAGCATTTGATAGATGCTTGCTGGCCAGAGTTAGACGATGGGAACAGTTTATTGACTCAAAGTCAAATGCCTAATGGTGACTTTGTTCTTACGTGTGTTTGTGAAACAACAGAATTTTTGAGATTGTGCTACCAACACTACCTGTGAACCCCAGGTCCTTGGTTTGCTTTGGTTTTTRTACGTCTGTAGTCTTTTGATATGTTTATTTTGGTTTCTATAAATCACTTGAACGCTAATTTTATTCAGATGGATATGCTATTGCAGTTATGTGTAGTCGTTTGCTTGACACCCCCTCTCCCCTCTTTAGACATAATTTTCTCAGAATAGCATCTGGCCGTCACACTACAGTGGGACTAGATCATCCAGTCTACTGCTATTACAAAGAAAAATGAGGCTTGACATATTCGTGTCAATTTGGCGAGATGCCTRAATCATTATGCTCAATGAAATATGTGACGTTTCAAGTGGTAGTGTAACCTGCAGGAACGCTTGCAGGAGAAACTTAAGGCACTGCAAAGAARATGCCACCTTTACTTGGTCTGGGAGGTTCAGGTACTGGCACAAGTTACTTGATCGATCCCTGGCACAAGATCGCCATTTAGTCCATTAGAGTATGTAATTTTATTCAAAATTGTTTGTACTCTAGAATAATTTGTTGGTGGTGATCCTGGGAAAATTTAAAGTGCTTTTTGAGTTTAAAAGGAAAAAAACCCAAGGAAATATCTAAGGATCTTCCCTTCATAGAGTAATAAGTAAACAAACCAACAACCAACCTGAACTCCAAAGTGRTGTGTATGATTTTTGAGTAAGTTGTAATTACTTGCTGTTCTTTGGTTCCCTAGCAAGTTTGTTCTGAACCTTCATGGGTTCATGGTATGGAATTTTTAGAAAAAAGCAGACTTATGTAATATTGTCTAGTGTTCTAGTAAATAGAAAATATGTGGAAGCATAAAAAATTAAAATATTCTACATTTGATACTTAACAAATTCATTTTTCTGTCTGACTTCTGTTAATAAGAAAAAATTCTGGAACATGTGCAGACTGTAATTAGAGTTCTTCCAAGCTGCCTTGAAAAATTGCCTTAAACTGCATCAGCCATAACCTTGCCTCACCGGCTTTCAGGTGGGTTCAGCAATGCTTAAAATAGAATGCCTTTTGAGATTTAGAAAGCCTTATATTTACATCAGACTGCTCAAAAACATTTGTGGCAGATGGGTTTTGGTTTTATATTTTATTTTCAGTTTCTGCTCTACCTYTCCTTTTTATAGGATCAGTCACTTATTTTTAGCAATTTGACCCTACTGTTTTCGGTTCAGTGCTCAACGGTTAAAATAAAACAGGGCTGTGAAGGTGGCAAGTGCTATCCCATGGTCGTGTAGTCTGAGGCATCTGAAACAGCATCACCATCTTCTCTGCCATGTGGAGATGGGAATGCTGGGAGGGGCGGGAAGGATAGGAGGAGTTGGATGGAAGTGTAACCCAGAAGTTTTTCCTATGTTCCTTTATCCCATGCTGGTTTTCAGATCACAGATAGCCTTTGCCCCAACCTTTCTCCCACAAAGGCTGGATCCCGAAACGTTGTGGTGTCAGGTGGCTAATACTGCCTCATGTTCCTTTWACCCATTAAGAATGACTGAACTTCAACCTCTGAGAAGCAAGAGTAAATGAAAGGCTCCATAAAACTTAAGAAATCCTCAAGAAGGGAAGCTACCCTAGGCTTTCACAGCCATCTTAAACACTGCGTTTTGTGTTCTTTATTTTCTTTCCCCCATCCCTTCTTTCTGGAATCCAAAATGATAATTAATGTTTACAGGGAAGGGAATTAAGCTTCCATTTCCTAGTCTGAGTGCTTGATTTTGCAGCATCTTTACATTAAGGTTGGAAAAAACTTCCGACTAATACTAACTTCCATGCATGACAGTGGCTGCGAGGATACGACCTTTTGCCACAGCATTAATCTTCAGAAGTGGAGTCTTTATAAAATTGCCATGGGTATGTGTTCAGCATCTTCTAGCATACACAGAGGTTCTTCAAGCAGGAGATACGCAGCAATTATTTGCTGGCTCGTGCGGAAAGCCTAGCCGGTTAGGCTGTTTACTGAGGATTAATGTGCKTACCAGCTCGATGAGTCCCTGCTGGCCTGGAAGGTGTAAGGTAGGAAAATATCAACCTCCTTTGATTCTTGCAGTGGGTTGATTCTTGATCTTGCTGAGTCAACGTATTTCAGCTCCACTTTTTTTTCTCAGATTTGATGCCTTTTCGAGTCAATATTTTTCTCTTGAAYTAAGTTAGTGTCTCAGCAATTTCACTCTTTTTCTTACCTTTTGTGGCTTACAGCCGTGAGAGTATGCTCTCATAATGTAACTGTTTTTGGTGGAGCTGAGCCCAAGCTCACACTGACTTCGGGTCGTAAAGCGCTGAATCTCTTGGTTTGGTGATCTTGGGACTGCATGCTTGTTTACTCTGGACCAGTATGTTTGAAACTAGTGGGTCTGAACTTCTCAAAATGAACACGATTTTGTTGCCTACAGCCAGTGAAGGAAACAGTTGTGGGTTGTTTTCTAGTTCCAGAATTTCCATTAGTCAAATCAGCAATGTTACAGTGTTTGAGTCRTCTCTTTCTTAATTATGTACTGTTATATTACAGATAATATATTTGTTAGGGAAATGACCTGTCTTTCATGAAAGAGGTAAGGAAGTTGCCATAATCATTTGAGCTAATGAAACAGATCATAATKTAGTCTTAGAGGAATCAAACATATGACCACAACTGTCCATGAGCTGCATTTGTTGCTGGGAATTTAGGAAGTTGACTACGGCTGTGGTGGAGAAGGAAGAAATTTGACTTTACATACTGGATGTATATGTGATKGTATTAAGCAAATTAACAGAGGAAGAATACGTGGTATGTACTATGTACTGTTTATAAAGCTATCTAAAAAAATCTGAGATTCTATTGATGAAGACAATTCAAAGATCAAATTGCTGAGACGTTTTATATCCCCAGCTCTTCCATTGTTTTAGATTCATGTTATGGCCTACAGTACTTCTGTGTATTTTCTSTCTTGGTTGGGTCAGGAGTAGTTTGTGTCCAACTCATACATCTAAAGCCTATATATGTAGTCTGTAAAACTTTTTAATTTTAAAGTATTTCACTGATACTGGATATAGCACTAATAGCTGTTAATCAACATTTCATTGCTTTAGTTTAATCTGTTAATTTTATCACAGGTTCATGAAAAACATTCACGATAGTTCTAGATGTATATACTAAATGTACTACTATACTAGAGTTCTAGATGTATATAATACTGAAACATTGCTCATTTGCTGTATTTTGTTGCACTTCATATATCCTGACAATGTTTTTATTGCAGATGTATATGAACAAAAATTTGCTTAGCAGCTCCCGAAGAATGCCAAGTCATCTTTAGCTGACTTAAATGTAATGTGTAAGAGTAGTTTAATCATCACAATTTCCTCTTTTATACTTTTTTTTGCATTCTGTTGCGTTTACCATCGTGATGCTAACATCCTTACTTTGTTTATGGGTCAGTCATTCCTTAGACTACATGCTGGATTTTACTAACCTAGTTGGCTGTCAACAATATTGTTTGCTCAATTGGGAAGACATTGCAATTGGAAAGGTGTCTTTTTCAGAGTGAAGCTTATCGCTCATATTCTCTGCAGCTTGCCTCATATATGAGGAAATGCCACTGCATAATTTATGGTAATGGTATCTACATCCTTGAAGATATTCAGAAGCTGTCTGGACATGGTCCTGGGCAACTGGCTCTGGGTGGCCCTGCTTGAGCAGGGGGGTTGGACCAGATGACCTCCAGAGGTCCCTTCCAACCTCAGCCTTTCTGTGATGGGGCCTGTATTCTCTTCTGATGTGCAAAAACCTGCTTTCCATCTTCATAAATGTACTGAGTCATGTGAGCCTTGCATTGTTACATTTTTTTGGGTGGGGACTTACTGATCCAGTGTTGCTTTTCTGCCCTTTTTTAAAAGGAAAAAAAAMCCCCAACACCCAATTATCTGTCTCTTGAATCAAAGTTGTGTAGTTTATTAGCAGGGTGGATTATTTTAATGTGGAAACTTTTATTAAAAGCAGCTGGAAGGCTAAATAATTTGTCACACAGTTGTCTTTCATCCTCTGCTTTATTGACAAGATTAAAGAACTTTGGGAGTAATAAGATACAATTTTGCTCTGTGGAACAGTGCAAATTAGACYGTACGTCATGATTTCCAGGTATTTTGTTGCTCTGTCTTTAGTTGCTGTTTTGGCTGATTTGCCAARTAGAGAGGTATAAAGCTTTGCTGTTCTTTCCGTCTAACCAGTCCTAGCGGTGCTGTATGGGAGAAGAATTTTTATAGAGTATTTCTATTTTAATTAATCCAATATCACTGTTAAAAGTATATCCACACTGCAGTCTGTGTCCTCTTATATGAAATTCTTTTGAATCACAGTATAAGTGCTATATATATTTGGTTTTTTTCCCCTTGAAATAAGGACTGTGTTTAGCAACAGAACATTGCCTGCAGCTCCTGTCCTGTCTGAGGTTTTCTCACGACCTGTCACAAAATACCTTCTGAAAGCTMTTGATAGGCTGAGACTGAGTTCAAATTAACCTTTTTTTTTCTGTTGTTGCCCCGTAATTCTTCCAGTTTCTGTGAAGCAGGACTACATTTTAAACTGCTGCCGCAYAGAGGGAAGGGAGTGCTGGTGTGATCCTGCCAATCCTGCTGTGCGAGGAGCTGCTCTGTGTCTTTCAGACAAATCCGATGCTGCTCCCATGCCACAGCAAGGCTAACGGACTAGCACTGATGCCGTACGAGCCAGGAGGATTGTCCATAGCTGTTTCTTGGTGGCAAGAGGACCAAATCAAGAGAAATTGCTGTAGACCTGCRTTTCGACTAAGCTGCACATCCCTGGTAGTATTGTTCCCCTGTAATGAAGAACTCGTATCAGTCTCATATGGTAGATCCCAGGGTTTTCCCCCTCCTCTTCCTCTTCAAGCTCTTTACCATACAACATTTTAGTACATGGCCATGCAGGTTGACTACTATTCTTGTTTTAAATGCATTGATATACAGGTATCAATTTACCATATAGCTATACGGTTACAGTTATAGGTGGAGGAGGAAGATAAATCTGAGCAGTACGTGTGAACTTCCAATMGGATATTTAAAGCACTGTTGCTTCTGGAATGTGCAAAGCAACTCTGGCTGGGTAGGTAAAATAGCATTATGGAAATGTGGTAGCTTGTGTCGACGGAACATCTGTGTGAGGGTAGTCACTTCCTTAGAGCTCTGTAGGACCTGCCAGAGGGTTTCCCGTGCAGAGAAGTCTAGTACCWTCTGCTTACCTGAAAGTTTGCCATCTCTGACTCTACATTATATGCTATTTGCTACTTTCATTTTGCAATAGCTTTTCTSTCTTTATGTGTATTTTTGCTGTCAACTTATTTTATATTTGAACAATTGAGAATTTTTAGACTAAAACCATACTAATATCATGGCTATTGCTTTAAATCGCTAACTTTCTCCAGCTGTTTTTCTTCAGTTGGTGAGAGTCTTGGGGTTTACTGCTGGAGATCAGGCTGCCGAGAAGACTCATGGTGTAAAAGGAGGAAGATACCATATTTAGTGGTACCCCTTTTAAACACAGACATCTGGAAGAAGACATTGCTTCGGTTAATATAATGCTCATTTTTCCAGTATGGGGGGTAGGAAAAGGGAAAGAAGYACCTGATTAGGAGCAGGATTCTGGAGGGGGAAACTGAGCCAGGGCTAGCAGAGGGCCTTGGTGGTGGTGAGGAGCAGCAAATAATGTCTGTCTTTAGAAGCTGGAGATATGAACTGCASACGGAGCAGAATAAAAGGGTGTGGGATGACTGAAATAGTGCCTTTTGCTTTCCTYTCCTTTTTCCCTAAGTAGAAAAAGATTAACGTTGTCTGAGGCATAAAGAAGAGGTGGGCATTGGCTGAGTGAGATATCAAACACTAATCAGAGTGGCCTTGGGGAGAGGAGACGCTTGAAGCCAGTTGGTGCTCAGTAAGGCATAAATAAAACTTAGGRTGGTAGGGAATGTCTCTTAACTGATGGAGGAAGCAGTATTATTGGCATAAACTAGAGGAGAGGAAACCRTATGGCTGAGCGAGGGGATAGAGGTGATGGTGGGGAAGGGAGTGACTGGGGTTAATGGCCATGTGAGTGTATGTGCAAAAAAATGGTCTTTATAGCTTGGGCTCTAATTTAAGGTCCCTGAACATGCAGGTCTATAATACTTGAAGCTCATATCCTGTTCTGCTGTGTCCCCAGCCATTTAATCTTGCCTATATCCTTGCCCCAACAGCAGTATTTGGGCAGTCAGCCAGTTAAAAGACCTGATTTGGCCTGAAATGATCGGTGATTTTTTCAGCTGGCTCAGCTCACCACTGGCTGACTGGCTTGCTGCCTGGTCTCCTGAGTACCAGTGTGAGGAGTAAGGGAGCTTGTTTTTGTAGGACAACTAAAGCCCTGAGACTTAAAGAATGATTTGCACAGAGACGGTGACACAACCAATCTTTAACCTAATAAATCAGCAGCATGTGTGGACATACAAGCATCATTCACGTGCTAGTTGACTTGTTTCTACAGAACCACTAATTTTCTAGCCATCAGTGCCTTACTGCAGCAACGCCAGGAAAGCTGTGTTCCTGTGCACCGTCTGGCTGGTGGTCAGGAGAGGGGACCCATGCTGATGACGTGCAACTCCTACTCATCCAGGGATATTCTCTTACCAGTCCACACAGGTGGACTTCTCTACCTCGGGCATACGGCGAAGGCYGTCATTTCCTCTCTGACTGGAAGTTGGGTCTGCAGATGGGTCCCCTCTGATTTATGGCAGAAGAACTTCCCAAAGCCTAACCTGCCACGGCTTGTGCTTGCATTGGTGATCTCTGCTCTGGGTGTGTGGGTTGCCCAGTCAGTTCGTTTCTCTCACCATGATGTACCCAATAGTCCTCRGTTTCCAGCAGATCCTTGCCTTGTTACTGTTGGCTTTGACTGTTTACTTCCGAGCTCTACAGTTAGTTTAATTTCTTGTTCTACCAGTCACCTTAAAGCTGCAATTTACACATTCGTCTCTGGCAGGCTCTGTTAGGGAAACGCGGTGTGGACTCATCCGTGGAGGAAAGATCGCTCCTGCTTCTTTACCGATGYTAGCTTTGGCTGTCATCTGACCCCACCATCAGCTAATTCAGGGAGCTAACCCCATGCAAAAAAACTCAGAACAAACAAGTGTCCAGGAGAGCACTACCAAGCCCCCAGATAATCTACTGTGTTCAGACCCTCGATCAGTTCACCAGCCCCTGACAAGTGCCAGAGCTGGTGCAAGGTTGAGTGGGACCTTTCACTTGGCAGTAGCTAGGTATTAATCAGCTTAAATATAATGTGAAACTGTAGCTGGAGTCTCTTTTTTTTTTTTTCTGCTGCAAGCTGATATGTGTGAAACCCTGTCAAGGTATTTTTCTCTTCCTCTGATGTTGACCTACATAGTAACTGATAGCAGGAGGTTGTCATTCTCTGTTAGCTCAAATGGTAGAGTCTCTTATGGATGTAAAGCTCCAACCTTACTGTTTTGAATCACTGGGATGTTAAAATGATTGTCATAATTTTTAGTGATTGCTGCTTCTCAGTTTCCTTAAAAAACAACCCCTACCCCCAAATAGAATTCTATACAGCAAACGTCTTTTGGCACCCTATTTTTCCTTTCTGGTGTCCCRAGCTCTGTTCTTAAGATTACTTACTTGACACTTTCAAAAGTCAGCCAGATATTACTGCTCACAGTTGGTGTGTTTAAWTTTTTTCTGATTGTTATTTGAAACTAAATAAAGCCTGTTCTTAACAAAATAAAATCAAGTTAACTACATGAAGGTGGGTTAACAGTGGTGTTTGCTTGTTAACTGTGTTGCTTGTAAAGTTTTCTTGGTCTGTTTTATGGCTTGCTTGGTCTTTTTTTCAAAACAAGAGTAGACCAGGAGTTACCTTCTTTCTACTATTGTTCTTCCTGGACTCACATGTTTAGTGTGGTTTTTTGGTGGATTTTTTTGGCAAATTCTTTTCAAGTATGTCCCCTCTCTTTCATTTTAGAACAAGCTTATAATGTCCGTATGGAATGTCACAGAAGTGTCATCTGTCCTACCCCATGTGGAGACTGAGGTTGTCCTGGTATATTAAGTGTTTACTATGTTTATATTTAGCATTTCCCATTGCAAGGAATTAATGCAGCTTTCTCTGTGACATTTTTACATAGTGATTTCAGCAAGCCTTTGATATCTGCTGGAGAAGTGTTTTCAAGTTATCTTGTGAAGGTAAACAGGTAAAATCCTGTTTCTCTTTTGCTTAAATGTTCTTTCATATATTGCTGTTGCTGTATCTCAGGTGAAATGTTAGGAAACTCTTCATAGCTTGTTAGTCCAACTAATATCACATATTCTGTTATTGGGCTAAACTACCTGAACAAGAGCATGCTATAATCAATATATGTGCTAAGAAATTCCTTTTCTTCTTTACCATGAGAATTTGCAGAAGGAAAAGGAATTTCTCAGCTGGCTAAGGCTCCTACTTAAAGCTTGTTCAATTTCTGGATGCTATTTGGGTCCTCTCAATCACTCCTGAAGATTTTCTGCATGCCTCCAGGAACTTTTTTTYCTCCTCTGGGAGTATCATGTGCAAAAGGGGGGGTTTGTAATTCTGGGGGCAAAGAAGATCAGGAAAGTAGGGAGAGCAAGGATGCTGTGTGTAATGCACATATGATCGGTGTTCCTTTGTTGCCGCTTCATTCTTGTTTCTGTCCCCATCTCTGCCCAAAATTCCTCTACATATCTAAGGTTAGGAACCCATCTTGGCACARCTGTCAGTCAACGTAGCTAGTACAGGGGGTGAAGGAGTACTGTAGTGCAAGCTTCCATAGAGCATATATGGAAACAGTTGCTGGTACTATACAAAAAGGGACCCAYGATTCATTTTCTTTAGGTAAAAAATTATGTAAGAATTATATTAAAAAAAAAAAACCAAAACTTTTCACTCCAGAGAATGTTAAAAYGTTAAAATAACGTAGGAAGTGCTAGTTCTGCACTTGTACATGCAACTTTAATGTGGCTCTTCATGTGTTCAAAAGGGTGAGAACTAAGGTGTAGCGGAAACCTGTAATCTTCTTGGTTTTCAGGTGTTCGAATCTATTTTTTGAATCTAAAATTAGCCATCTAAGTGTGGCTAATTTTAGGATTCTGTTTAATATTGGGCAGCTTAAGTAGGACTGTGGTTTTCCTGGGAAAAAGTTGCCATCAAAGCAGGTTTGTTTTTATCATTGTGAAAAATTAGTGTATATATTTAATTTTATATGGAATAAAGAAAAATAAACAACTTTTGTAAAGATTGTAGCGTGATGACTTCTGAAAAAGATGATTTTCGAATGGTATCGAAAATACAGTAATGCTTCAGACTCTGCAGCAACTGTTGTGGTATAGGCCAAATCATAGAATGTACCACTCTTATTTTCATTCCTGGCTTGTGTTGCTAGGTTTGTCTCTTTGGTTTTCTTTTTTTTTTTTTTTTTTTCCCCCCCCCCCTATTGGAAACTTCGTTTTTGGCAGTAATAGTAGACTGGACAAAATATTTAAGAGCTTGATGATGTGTAATGGGAGTGCTCTGGTCCTTTTATTTCTGCTTGAGCATGTGCTTCAGTGTCTCATCTGTGCCATCAACATCAGCAGTACTGCTTTGTGCTATATGTAAATGTGCTTATTTGTAAAGATGCCTTCTTTAATAAGAAGCAGAGATGACGCGCTGCTCTTGCCTGGGAACCCAGTTCTGTGTGATTGCTTAMTCAGTATCACAGGACCAGCTATGTATTATTCTACCTTGATCAAACTGTGTTCTATATCAATAAATAATATAGCGTGCAAGATGTTTGTCTGTACYGTCTTAGACTTGACTGTGGTGAGTAAAGTGTAAATACCCTGATACATTGCTATATACGTATCTAAACTTGTACAACAGCYGTGTTTCCAGCTACCTAGAGTGGTTTAGAGTAGAAAATTCTGTGGTTTGACATTAATTGTAGTAGGCTTCTGCAGTTTTGAATTAAAATTACCCTACTATGTTTTGGTGCTGTTTGAATCCTGCATCAAAATAAACTCTCCATTTCCAGATGTTCATTCTTACTATCTTGCTCATTTCTAACTTTTTATCCTACTCAATTCTCTTGTTCAATACTGATTTCTTTTCCTGTTTCTTATTCCYGTAGTCTATATGTATTTTTCATTCCTGCTTCTTGTAAAATTCTTCCATCTTTATTACTTTTAAAAAAAAAAAAAATCTGTCTCATCAGGGTTCTAATTAGAAAGGAAGATCTGATGATGCTGGGAGACACGAAGCTATTTAAAATCCTTTTACACAGGGCAAGTAGCAACATTCTTCTCATTCAGGTTTCTTGATAAAACTTTAAGAGATCCTAAATTTCATAAACTTTTAGTAAGACTTAGGCTTTTCAGTGTCCTTTTTTAGCAGTAAAATTGATTCCTAAAAAATAAAATAATTTTTTTCCTCTACATTAGCACTGTAAGTGCTTTGACAATCGGATTTAAGACCTTGTTCTGCAGAGGCTTAATATTCTGCACAGAAGTAATTAGCTGCAGCTGTTAAATGAAGTTTCTTTAATCAGCAAAAATTCTGAAATAATGCCTACTTTTGATTATATGGTAGTGCCTTGAGGCAAATCTAATTGTATTCTCTTTTATATCGTATAAGYAGAAAGGATCTAAATGGGATGTGTTTGATAGAGCTGTAGTGATTGAAAACTCTACATTGTTGAACTTTATGCATCTATTGCTTTTCCTAACAAAGTGTTTTCGTACCTGAATGACATTAAGACACTAAAAACTGAATGAGCTTGCTTATATGTAGTTGAAACTGTAAAGTGTTGTGTAATTTATATTTTTTATTTGCTTCTCCCTAATGAAAGTTGCATTTATTGCTGTTGTAGTCTTAAAAAAAAAAAAAGTATCATATTTCTTCCTGAAATAGTTGATCTGATTCTTCTGAAAATCTGTTCCAGCTGACACTGTAACTACAAAACTGAAGAAATTTCATGTAAGCTTAAAATGCTTACACAGTCTCTGGTGGCCYTTCTTAGCATTGACAAATGCCTGGCTGCTAATATGAATGCAACTGTGGGAGTGTTCGTAGAAAACATCTGCCTTTCTTCACTAGTAAAACTCAAGCTGACTACCAGCTATGACAGTGTTTTCAGGTCCCAAGAAAGCCACTGACTTGAGCTTGGCACCCTCCTCCTTTTTTGAGTTGATGCTTGGGATTACATGGCTGCTGTAGACGGAGGTGAGGAACAAATTGCTAATGGTCACAGCACTTGACAGAATCTCAAGACAAATTTTCCTAATTCTGTTCACATTAACATTCATAACATAGAGAAGCAAATAATTTCTGAAGGATGACCCCTTGCCTGCATGTCTTCCCCCCCGCCCCCTTCAAAAGTTACACATGTTCCACATTTGATAGTGGAATCTGTACTGTTTTGTTCTTACTGGAAGGTGTGTTTTATGCTTTTTATTATCATTGTGAAAGAAAACGAGATGTCTTATATGTTAATGCACTTTATTAATGAAGTATTTAATTGGGTGTGTTACCTTATGATGATTTATGAAGATTCTGGCTATGTTCCAAAATCTTATAAAAGATACCTAGCAATACTAAGGAGTTTTTTGGCTTTCAGTTTTGCAGAGGGCTTGCTCTTCATGCATAAGGGATGTGCTTCAGTTCTCCACTCCCTTCTGCAAGTTCTGTGTGCCCGTTCAATCTGTGTTTCTAAATATRTTCCCCAAGGGTTTTACTTGTCCTCATTCCAGAGCTGCTTCCAAAGGCCCTGCCTAAATTGCAAGACAAAGGAAAACAATTCTGTACAGACAGACACAGGAGTAACAAGCGGCAGTGGCCTTTAATGATCAGCATGGAAATCCGTGAATTTAACATATTGGACATCTAGAAGTGGCCRTGTTTTCCTTCTGTTGTGCCTAGGAAGATACATATAATGAATTACAGTTTTTGCAGAAAAAAAAAAAAAATACAGAAAGGCAACGTAAGGATGCAAGTAGCTAAGTGGATTGTTTTCCTAGCAGAATYGCTAGATGAACAGAACAAGATCAAGCTCTGAGGGCTTCTAACTGTATGSGTTAAGAAAGACTGCATTTAAAATACATGGAAACTAAGCATGACAATTTAGGTGTAGTCAAGTTTTAGGAAATGGGAAGAGTGCTCATACGCTGGCAGTCTGGGCAACGGAGAAGTTCCCACTGCTGAACAAAAKATGTGGGAGGAAGATTAAAAGTTAAGTTACAGTTCATTTGGCTTGAAGGTGACACCCAACTATCTACAAAGAAATGTCAGAGACTGAGGTTTTGGCTTAGACAAGAGAGCAGATCTGAAACAAGATCTGTGGGCTTCCATCATAGAGAAAAGTTTTTGAGAGCAGTGATGAAGGTGGCTGAAGGCCTGGATTCTTGGTCTAAGATTTGGCTGCAAAAGAGATCAGKTAGGGACATCATTTGCTGCACAGAAGTGGAAGGAAGTTTTGTTTGGAGGAGGTCTACRTGGAATTTAAGAGGGGGTATTTAGGATTAAAAGAGAGTACCKATGTCAAGTGAGTTAATTCTCTCCTCTCCCTAGCATGGACCAAAGAAGTTGAATGATGAMAGTGAGGAGGACTGGTGTTCAGAGTGGCGGCCATGCCTTTGTAGAAGACCAAGGAAGCAAGCTAGCAGAGCCCAAGTTGGTACAAATGATAATAAAGGCAGTAGGAAATAAGAAYGTGAAAAAGGTCAAGGGGAAGTGTGATGGCAAGAGGAAAAACTTCTGAAACTGGATGGAGAGGGATAAGAAGACTTGAATAAGGACTCTGTCTCGTGTTCCTTGTATTTGAGGAGCAGTACTCATGTCATAAAACCACTTGCTAGAAATAAATTCTACTGTCACCTTTGGCTAAAAGAAACCRCTCAAGGAATCTGCAATTTGGGTTAATTTTCTGGGCAGTGAGGGGCAGCATATGTATCTCCATTGTCCTTGTGTGTCATGAATGTAATTCTCTGTATACTAGGAGAATATGATGAGGTTGTAATATGTGTGGATGTTACAAAATTGTGTATGCTGCAAGATTGGAGGGGAAAGCAACTTTTGTAGTTAACATGTGAAATGTATTTTAGGCACTGACTCTCAAAGTTTGGGTTTTCTTATTGTGGTGTGTTGTGTGTGTGGTTTTTTTTTTTTTAATTAGTGCCTATCTCTTTGTTTCATTGTGTCTCTGAAAGTAGCCTCTGGTTGAAGATTAAACTTGACAAAAGGGCAAAAGCTCAGAATTTCCACACAGGGGGTTGTTTCTGGATGACAGACTTACACAAATATCTGTGTGCTTTAACAGTTCTTGTCTATCCATCTACTGAAAATCCAAATAATAATAAACTGATTGTGCTTTGCGTTAGTGACCCAGTGCTCTGCTTTTCAGTGTGAGAGAACAGTTGCTGGTGGCCAGTTTTCTTTTCTTGACTCCATTCTAATTTTTATTTCCTTTTTTGATCTTGAATCTTATGAAGAAGGTTGAAAGCATTTTTGKTTTTTTGCAATTCAGTTTCTAAAGAGCCTGTTGTGTCACAGCAGATAGGAGAGACTTATGTTAAAAGTTTCGGTTAGTGATTYGGTTATCAAGTGTTATAATTTGTGGTCTTTTCTGAATGACATTTAGACAGCTTGTAGATGCTTTGAGAGTGTACAGTGTTCCTGCATAAGCAGCTGCAATAGTTAATTATAGTGATTGTTTAAAAAACTTGCCCCTTTTTCTAGTTTCAGATTCTAATTATTAGGTCTATTCATGGTTCTTGCTGGCAAAAATAGTCTAATCACAGATTCTTTTGATAATATTGCTTTTTTTAAAGTAGCTACTGCTAGAGTTTCATGGTACTTGAACCTCTGTCTTGAGACTGTAGAGTAAGCTGTTGGCGTGACTAGAAGGAAGCAGCAGCTTTCTGTTAGGTAAGGCTTTTGAAGATTTATTCAAAATGCTCTATTATAAGAGTTTGCTTATGTTGCCTAGAAGCGGAGGGGGTGGGGTGGGTAGTTGGATAGGGAAACTGTTTGACACATTTTGGTATATGTGTTTATGCTGGRATTCTTTCCAGTCTCACATTTTTAGATTAATCCTTTCTGAGGTCTCTTCTCTACATTCAAATACTCAGAGTTAGTGCTATCTGCGTGCATTAAACTGTTGCTGATGCTTTCTTATGCTGGAGGGGGAGCTTGTTGGTGTTTGGGTGTGACTGGGGGGGGATGTCAGCTGCTCACACATTTCCAGTCTTCTCATCCACTTAACTTTTTTCTGTGTTTTCCCTTAGTTCTTGTTGCTTCAGAAATATGTGGTATTGGTATTTAGGGGTGTGATTTTTCTTCCRTTAGGGTCATATACTTGAATATATTTGGTAAAATATGTCTTCAGCTGGAACGTAGAATATGACATTTCTTGTAGCTCATGCTGTCCATCATTGGTAATTGCATAGAGAATATCTGTCTGCAGAAGAAGCTCTTGTACTCTCTCCTGTAAACTCCCTCAAATACCTGTTGACCTTTTTCTTCATCTTACTGTTTTCTTATGTTTGTCTCAAAATGTCACTTCCTTGAAGACTTGGAGCTGATCATACAGTTAGCGCTGGAATTTTTCATCTCTATTGAGTCTCTGTACTTTCTTCAAATGCTTAGGTATTCTGCTGGGTGACTGAAGGAAAGTAGACTGTCATTCAAACCTCCTTAATGACTAATTGGATTGTGGTGCTGTAGAAATCAACAGCTTTTGTATGTTTATATAGCGGTTCCTGCAACATAAACAGACGTGAGTTAAAAACTTGTTTTCCAATTTATGGCTGTTTCATGCAGTTTGAATCTAGAAATAGRTGAAGTTGGTAGAGTGATGGAGCTTTTATTATTACTATTGTATGCAGCACCTGGGACTGAAAATTTAAAGGAAAGGTAAAGGCAAATTCTTCATGGCACTTGATCTTGATGGTACAAAATCATAAAGGTGCACAAAACGCATCACCAGTGACTCATTTTAGTGAGCCAGACTCACTATAACTACTCAAACATCATTAATCTTTTTCACACAGGGRGATCGTATTTGGGGACACGCATGTTAACCATGGGTTTTACCAAAACCATTTCTGTTTATGAATAAAGCACACTCATTGTAAAGCATCCTCTTCAAATTAGGTTAAYGTGGATATACCTTGAACGTCTTTTTATTAAGGTCTGAGATACATTGTTACCCTGTTTTTCTAAAAATTCAGGTTTTTCGGTGGTGATTGATCCTTTGCAAAAAGAATTTCAATATCTATTAACAAAATGTTAGTAGATCTAATCAGAAGGTCAAGGCCTCCAGAAACTGAGTTTTGAAAATGAGAAACGTACCTCCAAAATACATTATTCCCACACTGAAGTATTTTGGTTCTTAAATGTTCAGTAACACTTTCTATTTCTCATTCTCTGTAAGCCAGCTCTTTGGCTCCTGTACAGCGTGCTGTCTCTTGGTGAGAACATGACTGTGGGGAATGATGTCTCGTTCTGGAGACCTCATTCTCTCTAGCTGCATCTTACGCAGATCCCTCTGCTAGCCTTGGAAGAGCTTTCCAAACTACAGATCTGTGGTTTCGCATCTTTCAGTTGATAGAAATTTTCAGCTGCTTTTGTTACTGAATTGAGCACGTTGTTGCTACAATAGAATGTGAGTAACTTTTACAGGAACACAAGAAAGTTATTTTCCCCATAAATGGGTCATAGCAGAAGTAAAAGTTATCTTAAATGGGATTACTTGTATTTCTCTCTTTAGATTAGTCTTTTGCCACTTCGAAAGTTGTTTCTCTGCTCTACAGTTGAGGGAAAGGAGGACTGTTCCTGTTCACGGTGTTAGTGAGCTTGGATTTGATAGTCAGTGAGGAGCTCAGTCCTTCATTTTTTTTATTGTTTGGGAGAAAYACGGATGTGATGTGGGTCATAATGAGAAAAGCATCTGAAGAACTTCAGTKTGAATGCCTTTCAGTCAGTGCATCTGTTAAAACATTGCATTGTATTTCTGGTACTGAAATATCAAAAGGTAGTAATGCTACTATAATTTTTTTTYTTAAATGCAAACCTAATAGCACTTAAGAAAAATGTAAAGGCTAATAAAACACTCTYTGTGTAACAATGCATTTTGCTGAGAGCATTTATGTTATAGTGCCATGGTTTTCTCCCTGCATGCTATGCACATTGRCCTGTAAACTGGGAAGTTATTTTCTGGATGACATCAAGCGATGTCAGACTTTGTCAAATTCAGAATAAAATGTGTCCCTAAAAAAAAGTCTCTATTTGAGCTTTTGAGCCCAAGGTAAAGACTGGAGCAAAGAGGTGTATAAATTTTAACTTAAAAATATTCTGGATGTTTATGAGAGAGCAGTCAGGGCTAGTGCACTGGGGGTTTGAACTGTGAATTTCTGGAACTAGAAGCTTGATTTATTGCACTTTGACTTAAAATCAGCTCTCCCTAGGCAGGGGACTGTAACAGTCATAAACCTTGCACAAACTGGACCAGTCTGGTGGGATTGCTCTGGTACTATTGTATCGTAACTCTGTGCAAGTTATTCATTATTAGCTTCATTGTTTGACCTCTTTTTGTAAAGGTGAAGCAGTGCCCTATAATAGACATGACATAGTCTTAAACTGTGAGATTAATAAAAACAGTTCTATTATATTTGCAAAGCTCAGTAAGATCTGTCTGTATCCCCAGATGTTCCCACATAGCACCCCAGCGAGTTACTGAAAACGTGTTTGGATCTCTGGAAACGTTATCGGTTTATCATAGACTTTGTCAAATATTTTTCATAACCTTCGTAGGAAAAATACCCAATTTAAAGATRTAGATACATTCCTATTTTTGCTGTCAGTGTTAGTTAACAGTTGTCAATCTTGTGTTTATTTTTTTTCTGTAAACTTTGGATTGGCTTTTAATTGCAGTTGGACTAGATGATCGCTGTAGGTCCCTTCCAGCTGAACTCTTCTATTAATTCTCACATATCAAATGGTGGTTGCTCCTTTTCATTGATACGTTTTCAGTATACTGGAAAAAAAACATGTGATATGGGTCAAGTGGCTCAGTTCCTCCTAAAAGCAGTTAGGCCAAGCTTGATATTTGTTACATGGCTTGCTGCTAGCCTTTTTTTTTCCTTTCCATTATCCACTGTCTTCTCCTTAATGCTCTTTGAGGAAAAAGTATTTTTGCYTGGGGGAGGGAACAGGGAGGGAGTGTGGTTTTTTTGTAACTAGTGCTTGTTTTAAATCCCTACAACTATTTTGGCTTACATTAGTCATTGACCAACTCTATATTTTTAAAGAAGYTTGAAACGGTTGTGTTTATATTGAGTTTGGTGTGTATCTTTCTGATGCCTTGAAATATTTTAGGACTGGAACGGGCCTTTTTTGTCTGTTAGAATAATCTCTTGTGTAACCCAGCCTGTAAAACGGCACTCTTTTTGTGTGTGAATCTCAAAACTTTTACTAGTCGTTAAAGATCATGATGGAAGATTGTGCTTGGAACCAAAATGATCTTGGTTTTGTTGACAGCGAGTTTCAAAATCATGCTTTACTAAAAGCTCTTATGTTCCTAAATGGCTTTATAATTAACTCTGCATTTAACTTGTGAGGTTTATGGACCGTACTGATTGGAACAATTTCTGAATTCAAGACAAAACATGCTGTGGTGGGGTTTGCAGCTSACACCTCATTGTTAATAAAAGGAGTGGCTGCGATTTTATTTTGTAGTGGTTACTTCAGTTCTTGACAAGTTGTGTACGATGTATTTATTGTGCAGAAGGCAAGGAAGAGCCCTCCTGATCTATTTTTTTTTTTAAAACTGAATGATTGCTAGATGTGCCTCTGCACACGTCCTGTAGTTGAAGTACAGGATGTAGGGCTTTTCCTCTCTAAATTCTTGAGCAGACAAGCAAAGGTGCTTTGTCATAGAAAACCCCTATGACACATTTTTCTACAATAGTGTTGCTGATGTGTGCGCTGTTCTTCTTTTGGGGTTCATGGCAAAAATAGCGTAGTATTGTGCACTAACATAATTGAGTAAACTTGTCTGAATCATTAGAATTACTTAGAGCAAACCAACTTGGGATGTGGCTTCTGTTTTGAAGCTGCAGTTTGTTTATAAGCAATGTGTTTTTAGTATTGAGATGCTGACTAGCATTTGTGTCTCTAGAGAAGAAGAGGAACGTCTGAGAAATAAGATCCGAGCAGATCATGAAAAGGCTCTGGAAGAGGCTAAGGAGAAATTGAAGAAATCACGTGATGAGATTCAAGCTGAGATTCAGACAGAAAAGAACAAAGTAGTGCAAGAGTTGAAAAAGAAAGACAGCAAGCCACTGCCCCCTGTTCCTTTACCAAATCTTATAGGGATAAACAGTGGAGAACCAGCAGACCCGGATATCCGAGAGAAGAGGAACAAAATTAAAGAGGTAAAGATAATGATGACGTGGTCCTACCTGTTCTTGTATCTGACAGCAGTTATTTATATGGCGTTTAGTTGGTGTTATTTATATTAAAAAGAAAAGAAAACCAGGACTACAAATCTTTTTAATAAACAGTAAGCTAAAAGTTCACATCAAGTATTAATGAACATCAGCATTATTGCATGTTTTTTCTGGGTGTCGGGGTGTTAATATTTCGCTGGTAACAACTTAAAAATGATTTTAAGGATTTCTTCAACTTAGTGGTATGTGTTCAAAGTGAGTTTGTCATTAACCCATGGAACAKCAACAAGTGCGTCTTTAAAGCAGAGCTTGACTTTGTTGGGTTCCATTCAAAGAATGGGATATGTTAGTGTGTCACAAGATATTTTTAAATGTTTAAAAAGTGGATTGAAAAGATAGGGGAAAAAAAAATGACCTGCTGCTAAAATTTCCAAATTACCAAATTATCACATGCTTTTCAAATAAGTTTTAAATGGGTCTAAACAACCAGGAGTTCATTTAAGTAGATTGCCTCATTTACCTGCAAAACATTCAAACTAAGGTGTTGGCTTAGGCTTTTTGGCTCTGTGGCAGCTTATGCCTATGGGAATTGCTGTTTCTGGTCTTACCCTTTCCACTCCTGGTTGGCCATGAGATTCATTGCCCTCTTTTGCCCTGGCAATGCCAATTTCCTATTATTATTGCCAGGCATTTTTCTGAGTCTGTACTTCTACCTAGTATGGCAGAAACATTGTACAGCCTTCTTTTTCTTTCCTGCAATCTGATTAGTTTTATGCCTAAAAATTGGGTTAGCAAGCAGGAATGGTTCAGGCCAGAGGTAGGCAAGCACAGGCTTTGTAATTAAAGAACATCCAGGACCACAGCACTTTGTAGTTACATCAGCTAAATCTTCTTTTAAATTGTAATCTGACTTCAGTTAGCTCATAAACCCAAACAAAAGTMAGTCAGTCATACACCTGTCCTCGTAATAGGGAGGAGTTGCAGCTGGAGTACGTGCCGTGCTGCGGGTAGATCACCCAAGTTGGAATTTTACTTTGAATATTAATGATGACTAGATGAAATCCACTTTTACAAAATAATAAACAACTGCTTATGGGACATGAGTGATACAGCATGGAGCTGTATCACTATTTGAATCTCTCAAGTAGCAAATCCTTTCCTGGAAGKTGTGCCTGTTCTGTTAGTGACTACTGCAGAAGCACTCTTGACTGAGAAGTTCTGTGTGGAATACTGGACCCCCTTGATCCTGCTTGGTTAAGGCTGTTTCCCAAAGGACAGCACTGAATKGTGGATTTCGAAAGGCTCTACTGCTTTTCAAAACTATGTCCTCAAACATTTTCAGTGAGAATACACAGAGAATCTTGCTTTTCAAAATGTCTTCTGAAGGGTGAAGATGAACGGTGAATGGTATGGTCTTGTAGTTGTCAACACTTCTTAATTTTAACTACAGTTTACTGTATTTAAATACCTCTGAGTTTGCCACTGATGGATTTAATGGGTAGAATAAAATTGAGCTGACCAAGTAATGTGAAAGTACTGAACACARCTAACAATGACAAACTAGCTGGAAGAAATAATCAACTAAAGTTCATATRGATCAAACCTGAAATTGGAGGGAGGGTTGAAAATCAGTATTTGCATTTCTGAGGTTGTTTTGTCAGAATGTAGACTGTGAGAGGAGATGAGAAACTATAGGTTAATACAGAATGGCAATTTTCTTGGTGACACTGATAAGTAGTAACGTTTAGACCATTCTTGCTGATTTAAACCTGAACGTATGGCAATTTGTGAGTAAGGAATCCAGTGTAGTTTAATAGCTCTGGTTATCCTTAGCTGCAGTTGCCACAAATCTCGTGCTGTAAAAGGCTTACTCCTTTTTTTGGTGATCAGCCTACATGTGAATCACACTGCCAGGCTGGTTTTTATTGCATAACTTGTTAATGGCTCCTATTGTGATTTCTGAAGTGTAGCTTTTCATAGCCAAAGATTTTACGGAACTATGTATTAGGTGGGTAAGTACTTCAGTTAGGATAATCACACCTTTGTACTGAACAGYCTTCAGCAGTGTGACCACGGTGCTTGAACAGTCCAGGATCATACTAGCATGACTGAAATTTCTGTCCTTTGTTGTGTGAATTGCCTTCATTGAGTCMGTCTTGTTAGTACTGTAGCTATCAGGTCATCTCCAGAATTTTTRAATTCTTTGATGTGGGGCAGCAGATCGTCACTTCTACAGCTACATGCGTGAAGGGGTAGAATACAGGAGTGGAAGGTCTGCTAGTGAGAAGGGACAAATGATAATGCTGTGAAGAACCCGTTGTTGGTGCATTGGCATTTTTGTTTGGCCTCTGTGTCTGCTTCTGGGTTTTGGCATCTGCTATGTTGCAATGAGTATAACGTGGCCGAGACAAAACGTATATCAGCAGTGTCAGATGAATAATAATTTGCCTGAAACCTGTTTTTGACAGCATCAGATGTATCACAGAAGGCTGCAGCGATTCCAGAGATGCAAAGTGCATTTTGAAATATGCTACGATCATTGCCGAGGTCTTCTCTCAACTATTTTTTGTAACCAGTGTAGACTAATACGGATAGTCTTCATAGATGAGATACTTAGCAAAAAAAAAAAGAACAAGTTCTAGCAGACAGTATMTCTAACATAGGTCTACACCTCGCTTATGTAGCATTTCTGACATGCAAGACATTATGGTTGCCTGGATTGAGACCAAAAAAATAGCACAGGGAAGCTGCTAGCTCTTTGGAGGCTGCATATCTGGCTTCAGAATGCCAGGTGGTCCTGAGAAGGCATTTGGCTCGTGCCTTGCTTTACTTTGAAGTGTCCTGGTGCATATTTGAGGAACTACACTCTCTCAGAACAGCTTTAGACTGCTTAAATTCACAAAATGAATGAATTTATACAGCCTATTTTGCCTAGTATCGAACGGTGAAAAACTATGTAGAATTGGGCTACATGTTGTACATGACTCTCTACAATTGGGAGAAAGACTGGAAAGCTTTCAAATGGTTATCTCGTTTCTATCATTTTTACAGAAAATTTATTACTGCTTTTTTTTTCCAAAGAACAACTTGAAGTCTTTTTTAACAGATCTTTGTATAAAAAGTGGTTTTGCAGGACTTAAATATTTTTAAAATACATATTTTGATTTTTTTTTAAAAAAGTGCATATAAAAGTAAAAAGTTGTGTAATGCTCTTAAGAGAGCTTTGTAAAGCATTTGAAAGCTTTATATAATAGGAATGTTTACTGAGCACAGAGAGGGAGGCTTCTTAAGGTCATGGAATAAACCAGGAACAGAATCTGTGTATCTTGGTTTTCTTTTTGTCTTTGGTTCTGGTATTTCTATTCAGTGTTACATTGTATTCTCAACTGTAACTAATTCACACAATTGTATAATTTGTCTATATTCTTCTAACAAGCTATTAATTCAMTTATTTCAATAAGGACTATTTATGAGTTGGCTGATTATTTTTAGATGCACACTAACAACTTTGAGAAGTAAAGGTTTTCCACCTGCTTACCATACTTGCTTTGTAGCACTTTTCTAGTATGTTAGCTTGTTTTTCTGGCTTTTATGATATGTTAGGGTTTTTAATTAACTACCATTTTAAGARTAAACACATCTGAAAATTATTCTTGCTGCTATACTTTAGCTTTGTATTAATATTTTAGTGATTTTTTTTTTTAGTGATTTTTTTTTCATACTAAGTAAAAGATGAGAAAATGGTTTTATAAGAGGGTAGATGTAATTTGTGTAATTTTCCAAAAAGATTTTAAGATGTGTCTTTTTATTGTGGTTAATGCAAAGAAATTAAGAACAAAGCTTGTCTTTTGGAAGTCATTGGCTTCCTTTCCAAGTTGAATTACTTAYAAATTGCTTGAGCTCTAGGAATTTTAGGCACTTAATTTTCATTATTAWGTCCTTTAAATAGTGTTCAGAATATTATTTTTTTCTGCAGTTTAAATGTAATCATTACAGATAGTGCTTTTTTTTTTTTAAATGAGTTTTGTTTCCTTGAGGAGTTAAATTTTACTCAGTCAAATAAGGAGAACTTTCTTATCTTTTCACTCTACTCAGGGTTCGGGTTTTCCTTCATTTAAGCCTCAGATTTCACAGTATTGCCTTACTGCCAGCATTCATTTCAGATACTCATTAAAATAGAGTATTTCACCCAAAAATAGTACTAATCCCGTGCGAGATATTCTATGTGTATATATCTTGTTCTAAACATTTAAATATTTATTTTAAGGTCTTGGACTGTTAAAAGTCCAGAGGTCTGAGAAGTGTTGACATTATGGATGCGTAAGTTTTACGTACAAGTCAGTACGTATTGTATTACGTACAGCACCGTTTTTGCATTTGTGCTGACTACAGAGCTCTGGGGGCGATGGTCAGGGCCCCGGGGGCCTGGGTGGAGGTCTCCTCGATCCCGGCAGTGAGGGAGAAGGGTGTGGGGAGGAGGGCACCGGCCATGCRCATCAGCAGCTGGTTGTGGAGCTTGTGTTGGCAACAGGGTTTTGGGACAACCATGGGGACCCTGTTTGCAGGGTCTGCCTGGGGGAGATGGGATCCACCTCATCAAGGCAGGACAAAGGCATCTTTGCCAGCAGGATGGCTGACCTCGTGAGGAGGGCTTTGAAGTAGGAATGATGGCAGAAGGAGAGATTAACCAAGCAGCCCTGTGAGGGACGGACTGACTGACAGGGTGGATGAGCAAAGGGCCTGCGGTGATGTGGCAGAAAGGGATSACAAAATCAGCAAAACGGGGCTTAAGCAGGGTCACYCCTAGCATTTGCRTATAAGCAAGGAAGTACCCACAAGGCACCATTATGGAGAAATCCCTAAAACCCCTCCTGGGAAATCTGCGTGCCAGGATACCTCTCTGAAGTGCGCGTACAATAACGCGTGCGGCGTGGGGACTAGACACGATGAGTCAGAGATCTGTGTGCATTTGCAGGGCTGTGATCTTGTTGGCATCGCGGAGGTGTGGTGGGATGACTTGCATGACTGGAGTGTTGCACTGGAGGGATACAGACTCTTTAAGAAGGCTGGGCCAGGAAAATGAGGGGTTGAAGTTACCTTCCATGTGAGAGAGCAGCTGGAGTGCCTGCAGCTCTGCCTGGGGATGGATGATGAACCAACGAGAGCTTATGGGTAAGGATTAAAGAGCAGACTGGTACGGGTGACATTGTGGTGTGKGTCTGCTCTAAGCTGCCTGACCAGGAATAACAAGTGGATGAGACAGTCTACAGACAGACTGGAGCAGTGTCAYGTTTGCAGGCCCTGGTCTTCATGGGGGACTTTAACCAACTCAATATCTGCTGGAGGCACAACGCAGGAGGCCATAAGCATAAGTTTCCTGGAGTGCATTGATGACAACTTATTCCTCCAAATGACAGTGSAGCCGATGAGGAGGGGTGCTCTGCTGAACCTCATACTCGCAAAGAAGGAGGGGTTTGTTGGGGATGTGAAGTTCAAAGGCAGCCTTGGCTGTAGGGACCATGAGATAGTGGAGTTTAGGATCCTGAAAGGAAGGAGARGGGCAAAAAGCAAGCTCACAACCCTGAACTTTAGGAGAGCGGACTTTGGCCTCTTCAAAGATCTGCTTGGTAGAGTCCCTTGGGATAAAGCCCTGGAGGGAAGAGGAGCTTAAGAAAGCTGGTTAATATTGAAAGATCACTTCCACCAAGCTCAAGAGCGGTCCACCCCAATGAGCAGGAAGTCAGGCAAAAATGCCAGGAGCTCTTTCAAAACTCAAATGCAGAAAGGAAGCATACAGAAGGTGGAAGCAGGGACAGTTAACCTGGGAGGAGTACAGAGATACTGTCTGAGCTTGCAGAGATGGAGTTAGGAAAGCCAAAGCCTGACTGCAAGCAAATCTGGCAAGGAATGTCAAAGGCAACATGAAGGACTTCTATAAGTACACAGGCAACAAAAGGAAGATTAAAGAATATGTGGGCCTGCTGCTGAATGAGGCAGGGGACCTGGTGACATAGGACATGGAAGAAGCTGACATTCTTTTTTGCCTCAGTCTGGACTGATAAGACTGGCCCTCAGGAATCCCAGGCCCTGGTGACCACTGAGAAAGTTTGGAGCAACGAAGATGATATACYCTTAGTGGAGGAGGRTCAGGTGAAGGAATACTTAAGCAAACTGTACATACRTAAGTCTGTGGGCCATGATGGGATGTACCCAGAAGTGCTGAGGGAGCTGGCYGGGATGTCATTGCAAGAACTCTTCAAATCTTTGAATGATCATGGTGTTTGGGAGAAGTGCCTGAAGACTGGAGGAAAGCAAATGTYATTCCTATCTTCAAGAAGGGCAAGGAGGAGGATGACCCAGGGAACTCCYGGCTGGGAAGCTGGGGATGTTCTGAATTGAGTTCTTTTGCCAGTGAACTTACAGTGGCCTTCARCAAAACTTTCAGTATATCCTCTTTTAAAATGGGACTTCTAATGTGTTTTCTCTTAGGAGGGAAGGTGGCAAGATAATTYACTTGATATTAGTGGAGGCAATTTTGGAAATACTTTCAGAAATGTGCCAAGAGGAGAAGTGGTTAAGATGTATTTTCATCATGGTCTCTGGATGATGCTCAAGAGGCTGCTAATAATGTTGAGAAGTAGCAGGTTGTTCTATAAGCAGCAAAACTAATGGTTTCCTATGGATTTTTGACCTAAATCCCCTTATACCACCTCCCGCTCCTCACGCACACGTTGCTGTGAATGCCTTCTATCTTCCTATTTGACTGCRTGAGTTACACTGTGTTCTGTGCCTGGTTTAGAGCTACCTGCGTGCGAAATGCTGCCCCTCTGAATGAATAAAGGGTTGGATTATAGCTGCCTTCCTCTCAGTTGGGGTGCCAATTTGTGTCTGTCTACCTTACCTAGCTACAGATGTTTTTTTCTCCCCCMAAAGTAGAGGTGTCAAGTATCTGGTTCCCCCAACTCTGTAAAATCAGGTTTGAAATGAGAGAATGGATTCAAAGGCTACTGCAAATGTATATGGCAAATGATAGATGTACAGACAGCAAGATTGCATGAGCCTTATTCTCTTAAGAAATCAGGTTAAAAATAGTGAGTAAGTGTCCTTTTACCTGAGTTCTATTTTGTGTGCTTACTGAGAAAAGAGCTGTGCAGAAGAAAGAAATACTTGATCGTGTAGAGGTCTCTCTATGCTGCGTAACTCCTCTTTTCATAGTTACTATTCATACAACTTCCACCGCTAATCTTATTTTTTTTTTTTTTTTTTTTTGTAATTGCAGTGTTTCTTTTCTGGCCAAATAGGCTGCCTTCTGTGACTGGGGGACTTTTTTCAGCATCTAAAACCGATTTAGAACAATGTCATTATTGCTGGCACTTCATATTCTTTTTGTTTTCTTGGTCAAACTTAATTGGACTTCTGATTGGTTAGGRCATCAGTTTTTAGTAATACATGTCTATTGTGTTAAGAGTTTTGTACTGTATTTTGTAGCTGACTGCTCCTGGCTTTGATCCTAATAAAAATGAAGCACAATAAGTATTATGACCTATCTTTTTCAGTATTTAAGATAACACTCCCTGCAGAGTGTGTGTGTGTGTTTGTATAAAAGATATATAAAATGTGTGTGTGTATATAAGTGTATATATATAAAAATGTGTTTGTATCTACATATATGTATACACACATCATTTATTAAGTGGTTTTGTTTGCACACTATTTGGATTCTCTATGTTCTGGATTTTCAAATGTAAATCAGTGTGTTGAGAACAGCTAAGTTGGCTTTAAATTACTTTCACTGCACTGTTTTAATGCTTATCTCATTTTTACTGAATGAGTGAAATCTGTGTAAAGTAAGGATGGACTCTTTTTGATCAAGCCTGTTGGTAAACTAATTTTGAATCGATATATTAGAATGAAAATTGTGCAATTAGCACTTTGGCCACYACAGGCAAGTAAGGAATGGCCCTGCACGAAGTTGTGTCCCAGCATGTTGGGATGGATTGTATAAATAACTTATTTTACATTTGTAAATCTTTAATTTATGCCTGTGAGAAGCTTTGTAGCTTCGTGTATTTATTTTGCTCGGACAGAAGAATGAAAATAAAGCTCCTAGTGTGGGTGGTGCAGTATTTTAGGCGCACATCCTGGATAGGTTGCTTTGGTTGGTAASTTAAAATGTTCTGCTAATGAGGAATGCAAGTTTGTGTGTTGGAAAATATTTAAAAAATGAATCAATTTATTCAAGTTGTAGCAATTACAGATTTCTCYACCGCTCTTGCATTATTGGAAGCGTGTTAAAAATTCAGGAAGGTCTTCATTATTAAAGATACCTTTTTTCCAGACCATTGTGAGAAGAACCTGTCTTTCAACAATGAACTAGCACATTGGCAGTATTTAAAATTCATAAATGCAAAATAAAATCCAAGAAAACAAGGAAATATTTCACTCCCCTGATATAATCAGCCAAACAAAAATGAGCAAAACCTCAGGTAAATTACTTATCTCCGGAACTGGGCAAATCAAAAGGCTCCATGATATCTGATTGACCTTGCTGCTATTTTTTTCATTTTGTATTTTATGTGCCACTTATTCCTCTACTGTGGAAATGTTGGTAGCAAAAATAATGAATTATGGCTAGATGGAAGAGAGCTCTATATTAAATTATACAAGATCTATTATACAAGTGACAATGTGTGTTTTTGCAGCTATGGAGACTTTGAYTGGAAAGCAAGAGCATCCTCTTAAATATGGTAAAAATTCTACTTATTGTTAGTCATTTTTGCATAATTTCTGCTGTAGTTCCTTCTGTGTTTCCCAGAGCAACTCTATGGAATATATGCCAGTGTGTTCTTTAATGTTTTCTTGATGTTACATCTCAGAATTATTGATATTAATGATGTAATTGATACACAGTGTGAACTACTTGTAGTTGATGAGTAGCCTCTCATGGTGTGTTCCATTAAGACATAGACCATCTGCATACAATGCTATAATACCCGAAACTCGCAACAGTTTGACTTAGTTTGCTCTGAGATTTGGATTCTTGACTTGCGTTGCTGGCATCTATTCTTATTTTCTGCTTTGTTACCAGAGGACTAGAAGGTGCTAATGACATCAATTTTTTKAAAGGAATTCAAGGGGACATCAAAGAACCGCAGACCCCTACGCCTGATGAATGAACTGTGCAGATTARCAGAAACTAGGACAGGGAATAGAACTGTTGAGCACACAGATACCTAAGATTTCCCAGTATATTTTTAATGATGTCATGATGCACAAAGCTATAGAAGATACYTGAAAGAGTCAACAAGCATGTGAACAAGGGAGATATGGTTATATACACAATTTTTCAAAAAATGCTTGGCGAGGTTCATCACTAACAGCTGTTGAACTAAGCAGCCATGGGATGGAGGATTGTGTCTCTGTTTACCTGGAGATATTGGTTAGAAGGCAGGAGGTGCAGAGTACAAATAAATGGTGCTGGAGGCCACAGAAGACGTGTGCTGGGGATTCAYGCTCTACATTATACAAATAAATTATTTAGAGTTGAAAAATGGATAATTAGCGGTATGATCAACTTTGCCATCATGGAGATTTGGAGTAGAAAACTAAGGCCAGACTGAGGAATTGCAGAAAAATCTTACAGGACTGTGTTATTATCTCACTTTTATTTCTCAGCTGAGTATAAGAYGATGCATATTGGGACTGGAGGGGAGAAGTTCCAACTTCACGCTTAATATGAAAAGGTGTGAGGTGACTTATTACCACTTGAGAATGAGAGCTTGCATTTAGAATAGTTTCTCGGAAATGTCACTGTAGTGCTCAATAGCAGACAAAAAGCAAATACTCCGTATTTTAGGAAAGGAGAACAAAAAAGGCAAGGTTCTTATGGTAGTGCATGGAGCTAAGGAGCCTCTGCATCTTGCATGCTTCTTGTAGTTCTAGTCTCTCGGCTTCAGAAAGGATGCAGTAAAACTGGCAGAGGTGCAAGGGAAAGCTGATGAAGATGATTAGATTGATGACTGAAAAGGCAAGACTGGAAGAAGGCAAAACTGGAAGAAAGGAACTGTTTCTGCTGGCTGATGTGCTGTCCTGGTTGTTTACAGAGGTGATCTGGGAGGTTCTAGCTTTCTGAAAACCACAGGACCAGCCAAACCCATGACTACCACTTTCTCTTGAAACCATGRGGACACACAAGGTCAAAAGTACTGATTCACCATCTTGGAAAAAAAAGCATTTGGCTTTCTTGTACAAATTTGAGCAGTCAGTTCACTGCTGTTAGCTCTCCAAGTTTAGGCCCTTTACATCTACTGTTCCAGTTCTCAACGGTCTGAAGTATCTTCCCCTTAGTTTCATCGAGTGTCTTAGACTTCAAGTATTTCCTGCCAAGAAAAAAGGACAAGCTTCCCTTTTTGCATACATTTGACAAACAGTTTTGTTTTAGTAAAGGATTTGTTACTAGATTCATCAGTAAAAGAAGACGACCCAGCTTTCYGTGTGTGCTAGGAACATGCTCCAAACAGATTTTTTTTCAGTGGCAGTTTTCAGAAATGCATGACAGAGGCATAGACTGATGCCTGAAATAATTTCTCTTTAGGTAGAGATTTGTAGCTCCCAGAAAAATAAAATAATCTGTATGAGTTTTCTAAGTTTCTTCAAAAATCTGAGTATACAAGAAAAAGGTCATTCTTTAATTTAACCTCCAAAAAGTGTTCTCTGCAGACAGTAGGAAAGTGGTTATTAATTTTTAATCTGCCAATTGAGCAATAATCTTGTCTAGCAAGTCCTTGGTTAATTTTAAAATGGAATTTGAAGGTGGTTTATATAAATCTCTTAAAATCATACCCTTAACCAGAATAGGTTCCTTTGAAAGCAAAACCTGTTTGCTGTCTCTCTTATGCACATTCCTGATGAGTGGCAAGAAGAGGGTAGGTTTCTTGTTTYTAGGCACAACCAGTAGATACTGCAGTTTGCCGGTAAGTTGCTTCTTTTGCTTATTTCTCAGGACTCTTATTTTCTGTTTACTAGGTGTCTGCCCTGTTTTGAGGAGTGGAAAGGGGCTTTTGAAACAATCTGTGGTTTGAATTATTGTGTCTAACATGATGCTGTAGTGACAGAACTCCCTTACAAAAGTCTCTTTTCAATCACTGAAACCTCCTTTTACTGTTACAATTATGATTTTGTCAAAAGACATCATTACCACTTCGGTTTTATAAAAACCTGATTTCCCAGTGACTAGAGAGGATCAGATCTCATGAACATGTTCTAAAGTCAGTAAAAGCAGCTAGATAATGGTGTACCTACAAAATCAGTTTCATTTGCGACATGCCCTGCTTCTTGCCATTCTGGCTTTCTTGCARCAGAATCCAAATTCATCTTTTTGTAGAATTATCAAGCTGTACATGCAACAGCRTCTTGCTGGCTGTTGTAGATGGTGCATCCCATAATAAATATTTTCAAGACTGGTATTCAATGGACCTATCATCTATGAATGATTTTGCCTTCAAAAGCAAGATCACTTAYCTGGCATTAATAGTGTAAGTAAAAAGTCCATCAGTAAAACCATTTGTTCTCTGGTAGACAGATTGCAAGACCTTTATATGATATGCCATCAAGCTCCAAGCACTTACTTTGGCAAACTGCTATCATCTATGGAAATTTCAGCTGTGGAAATCTACCCATCACTTTCTTCACAATTATTGGTCCATGCCTGGACCAGCTTGTTATTTTCACTCTACTTGAGCTTAAGATTCCTCTGTCATGGGTTCTTTAAGGGTTGGTGTTTTGGTTTTTTTCTTTTGCAAGTATTTTTGCCTTCTTTCTATTATCATTAGTGCTGATGTTCCACTTGGTGTCTGAAACTTCCCTCTCCTCAAGTTCTTTTGAATAAAAGCCTATCTATACTTGCAGCTATTCTTCAGTATTTCCAACTTTCACTACACGAACGCTATCTGGCATAACCATAGAGATAATCTTATTTTTCAGATCAGGAGTTCACATTGCTTGTACTTCCTGTGCCAAAGTTACATCCTCTGTTCAATTTTTAGCTGGCAGAGGCATCTGTCTTCTCCTGTCTCTCAAAAGCTTCTGCGTGCACAAGTGCTGCCAATAGTATAGATGTTGTATCTATAGTACATCATGCTACCAGTTCTGGCAGTAACAGAAATCTCCATGTTGTTATAAGATCTCTTGGCATATCATCCTTACAAAATTTAATATTGTATACAGGAGCTGTGGGGTTTCTCACTTGCATGTAATGTGCAGTTATCTGCAAACATGATATCRTGAAGTCTGCTCACTTTGTGATAGAGGAGAGTAATGAGCTGTGTGCGAGAGTAATGTTCAGTCTTCATCTGGAAAAAATCACTTGACTAGTTAGTGTAATAAAGTCAAAAGATTCTTGGTGAGTTATAACACCATATTCTTTGTACACTGTTTGGGGGAGGCAGAGGAGGCACGACAGACACGYGTTCAGGTTTATCAAAGTAGCTTAGTTTCCTCAAAATATGACTTCCTATCTCAGAACGTGAGGTGATGCAGTCAGCTGTGTCAGTCTCTTGTGTTTCACAGTTTCTGGTCTCTGTAGTGTATTCTTGTTACTTGTACGTTAATTCATGAATCTGGTGAAATCAACTCCTTTACAGTTTCTATCTTAATGAAATTTTATCTTAGGATAAATTTTATCTTATGGTCTTATGGGTATAGAAACATCTTACGTTGTGATGTTTTAGCCCTTGGTAATTTCCATAATTTTCTTGGGTTTCCTCAGAACTAAATAGTCCGTAACAAAATCTATACCTTCCCCCCAGAAATATAGCAAATTGGGACAGTGAAATATTCCACAGCTAACATTCTGCCATGAGGAAACAAGTTGTTGTTGTTCTTCTGGACTTAGCTAGTTTTAATCCATACTGATATGTGCCTACACTTTGAGTTTTTTACAAAGCTAAAATGTCAATGATTATTTGATTCTCCTTCATAAAATATTTAATTGATGCATCCATTTACGTGTAGATGTGGCGCTTGGGGACATGGTTTAGTGGTGGACTTGGCAGTGTTAGGTTTACAGTTGGACTCKATGATCTTAATGGTCTTTTGCAAGMTAAATGATTCTGTGATTTATATGTGAATTCAAAGGTCTCAGAAGCCCAGTTTCCCTTATGTGGAAGCAGGTTGGTGAGATCTGCCATGTCATGGTCACCTTGTTGTTTAAACATCCATTTGTTACCAAACTCAGACAAAGCTCACTGGTCAGTAATTCTTCAGTTTCATCCTCTAGTGCCTTCTAAAACTACAGGTCTGTGTTTTCTCAGAGTTTTTAGGATTTAAAGGTGGACTGGCAGGCTGTGAGTTAGAACAGGACGCTTCACGGAGGCCTTGACTGTCCCATTCTGACTGGAGAAAGCCTGAAGTAACCCAGTCGGATCCCATAACTGAYCCTGCTTTGAGCAGGAGGTTGAACTAGAGACATCCTGAGGTCCCTTCCCGCCTGAACGATGCTGTGATTCTCGGTTCTATGATCTTAAGTTAATGAACAATTTTATGTAAAAATTCGTAGGTTGATTTTGGATAACATTAGTAAGAGGTCTCAGAGGAACTTCTACACTGCCTGTGATCAGACTTTTGCCGAGTTTGTCATGCTGCAGTTCTCTTACCTGTCTCCTAAGAGAGGATCACTTTACCTGAGTCATCTTGAGGTTCTAATAGCTATTAATTGGTCAATTTGATAAGTGCTTTGTAAACACTAAGGAATTTGTGAAAGCTAATGAAATGGCTTTTCTCTCCTCTTTTAGTGTAATATTTGCATCCTCTTTTTCTTACATTACAGGTTCATGACACTAAAAGAAACTATATCGTATTATTGCCTGATCAGGTGTCAGAATCTTTCAGTGCAAGTACCAAAAGCAGCATATGAGCTGCCTTTGAGTGACAGGCAGTAGGAGTGGGACCTCTGGCATCCCGAGAGGGCCATCTGTGCCTAGGCTGATGTCAGTTTAACGCAGGAGTGCTTCCCAGCTGCTGGGCCTGGGCATAGACCTTTGCTGTGGATCACATTTATTGTCTGGGCCCGAGTTARCTGAGCCACGGGAAATTTGGCGGGAGTTTGCGTTCAAAGGAATTACAGCTGTGCCGGTTGGACAGGGACCTCTTGATGGTTGTAGGGAGACAGGGACTTTGTTCTGCGTGTCTCAGCAGGCACTTTAGATGCAGTTTGAAAGATTTGGCATTACCGAATGCTGACTTCCACTAAATCCTGAACTCGGTGAGAGGAGAGAGCAGCTTCTGCGTGAGGCAGTGCTGGTAAGGCAACTGGCTGCACCTCACTTTTTAGCCAGCATCTGCTTGTTCCCTCCTGTTTTCARTGAGTATGGTGACTCTCTGATTAAAACAAGAAAGCTACAGTCTTGTAAATGGTACTGAAAACTTACTTGCCCTGATATAATCAGTTTCTTAATACCAGACTAACGTATTGGTCTGTTAGTTACATTAGCRTAGTTTCTCAGAGCATTTCTCAAACTTGTGGAGGTCATGATTTAAGTTCTATAGACTTTCTTGGAGGTTTTTTTTATTAACAATATTTTAATACCATTTTAAAGACACAATATAAAAATAAAATACGTGTAACATTGTGGATACAGCCGCATGGCTGTTGTTTTAGAACAGGTTTGTTCCTAACTGTTCTTGTGTCTGGGGCAGTGTCTCTTAGAATCTGATTTCTTCCTGTTACTTGCTTTGATCTGTTTAGGTAACTAATAATAYTTGATTTTAAACTGCATTTGCTTTGCAATTTGGTGGCTGTTGAATTTCTGCTGTATGCAAACAAGCAAGGAATTTAAAAAGTTTTGGCAAATCCATGAAAGCAATGCTTAGCGGCTGATGTGCACGACTAGTACTTGTCAGCAAGGCCTTTTGTTCTTTAGATGTAGTTTGCTACAGTAGGTGCTGGAAACATCTGTTTAAAAGWGTTGAGAACGTTTTGTGGAGCCAATACTAATTTTATACTGTTTTGTTCGTTATACTTTCTAAAGAGCAAAGCTTTTGGCATTTCTTTTGGTAGAGGCTGTATGACAGTATATCTTTGTCAAGTAGATGTTGCTAATAAAAAATTTATTATGCCTTTTGCAAAATTGTTTAGTCATACTTGGATGTRCCAGTGTAAATAAATCCCTTTTATGCTTCAGATATTGGTAGATTTTTTTTTCTTTTGGTTAGCGTCTTAGACCTTAGCCAGTATTTTTCACCAATTCCTTATGCTTAAATGCATTCCTTATGCTTAAATTCTTAAATGTCTGTGCATATATTTAAGAAAAAGAAAGAAAGAACAAGAAAAGGATCTAATGCAGAGCATTAGGCTCTATAGCTCAAGACAAATAGCCTTGAAGTTGTTTCCAAATTTATTCATGTTGTATAATCTGATTTCTGTAACAGATAGAAATAGTGGCAAAGTAATTATCAGTATGCTGGGACGACTGTGAAAGATGAAATCTCAAAYAAGGGGTAAAACATTGTATTCATACAAAGCAGTTTTATAATATAATCGTATCCTATTTTTTCTATCTCTTAGATGATGAAGCATGCCTGGGACAATTATAGGCAATATGGATGGGGACATAATGAGCTCAAACCAATTGCCCGGAAAGGACATTCCACCAACATATTTGGTAGGCTATATTTTCTGGTTTGTTTTGTTGTGTGGTTTTTTTTTTTTTAAATATTTCTGTCCATGTTATCCTCGTTGAAAGTCTACCCAAACTTCCTAGCAAATTCCGTTTTAGTATAAATCGTTTGAAGTGTGGATGACAGAAGTATATAGATTATTTCAATGGTACTTTAATGAATTACTTTACTAAACTATCTTTTTGGGAGTAATATGTTATTGTTGCAAAAGCTAAGCTGTGTCGTGCACTGTTACTTTGTGTACGCATATATATAGGAATAAAAATTACAATGCATTGATGATATTTTGGGATGCAATGAATATAAATTTGTTTTCAAAAAAACCAACCTCATCTTGTCTAGATCTTTGTGTTTAATTCCATGAGAATGTGATACAAGACAAAATGCACATGCAAGATACTGAAAAACTGCTAGTACCAAGATGAAAATTTAAGTACTTCTAAAAAAAGATCTAAGGCGAAGGTGACGTTGTTACTTGATGTGTGACTTGTGGATCCYTAACCTGTAGACTGGAATGAAAGCAAAAAACCAACATTCAAAATACAGGAGTTTGAGGGTGGGGGCAAGTTTTGAAGAAATTCAAGGGATGAAGTGAGAATATTTGGGCAGTGGAGTGTGAGTGTTACAAATGGCATTTAAAATAGTATGAAACACGAGGAAGATAAAGATCAAGAAATTGAATCACCTTGTGTTGCGTATGTGTGATCAGACTAGATGGCTTTTCTTCCTYAAAGTATCAGTGATCCGCAGCAGTACTGCTTTTTTGGTGTAAATGCACTGGGATAGAATAAGCAGAATAGTGATTGGAAAGTGACAAGCGTTTTATTGGTACTCGAACCAGGAGAGAATCTGGTTTTTGCCCCCAGTTCTGTAGGACTGATGGTTCAGAAAACCTGGTTGTAACTGTTGAGGACTGAGCCCTGGAGGTTYTCTAGGTTCATCCTCTGGTATAGCAAAACACATAACCTTGATGTTAGTGACTAAGGTTAAGCCTGGATTGGTCCRGGGTGAACGGCACCTAAGATGACTGAGCCGTGAAGTTCATGCACTTATTTTGAAACGCGCACAGGAGAGCTGCTCTAAGGCTGGATGGGGTTTTTTGAATTCTGTTCAGGGTTTCATACTGTGTTCGGCCACTCTCTGGTATCTGAGGGAGGTACAAATTTATCATAACCACTTTTTACATCAAGAATGAATGTGAATATACTGTGTATACCTTAAGTACGTTAGTATTGGTTATAACAGTTTGCTGCTTGAAATCGAGATTTTATTGGCTTTTATTGTAAGGCAGTTGGCTRATGACTTTGTGTGAGGTTGGTTCTCATTGTAATTGGTGTTTGTTTTATTTAWCTTGCTTTAAACCTTGAATTTGTTTCTTGTGGATGATAGAAATACAGATTAGGATTGTGTAAATGTCTAGTTTTCTGTRTTTAGTGCCTGAACCCAGAATAAATTATTTTGACTTAAGTCAAAATTTGGTTAGTTTTTTGTTTTCATTCGTAGGGAAAAGTAAACTCCCAGAGGAAACTCATTACAAMAGAAGAGTCAAAGGACTTGTTTCAAAAGTATTTTAATGCTTAAAGGGATTTTTTATTTTTTGCTCTGTCCCTTCCCCCGATCTCCTTAAATTTTATCTGGAAAACTTTCTTATATCTTAGCAAATAAACAACTTATTTTCTTTATATCCAAACAGTTTTTCATCAAATTTATTTGCATGATGAACTTCAACCTTAAGTGCTGGACGTGGAGAAGGGAGGAGAACTTTAACTAGGCACACTGCTCCTTTCCCCTGCTCCCAGCAATGGAAGAAGAGCCTCCGAGTTAAATTTTCTGAGTTAAATACTTAAAAACAAAACAAAGAAAACCAAACAAAACCAAAAAACCACCCACAAATAAACCCCCTCCCCCCAAACCTGTCGTGCATAGAAGTCTACTTAAATCCATAGGAGAATAATCTCAGCTTCTGTACAAGCCCTGTCTGCAATAAGGACTGTTCTCCTTTAGTGCAGGGCAACCCCTTGGATCCTGACATCGATGGCTTTTGGTCATGTACCTGGTTTCTTACACTGCAGGATGGTGTGAAGGCCGATACTTGTTTCATTTTATATTCCTCTATAAAGAAAACGACTGGATCAGGTGGAGTTGTCTGGGTGGGGGAAGATGAGCAAGTTAGCATGCTCAGGAGAAGAAAGCATCTGGACTGGATGAGGAGTTTGAAGAGTGAAATGGAAAAGTCTAAGATGCAGCCAGCRCTGAGCATAGTGCAAGGAGAGTGCGAGGCTGAACAGAAGACCAGAGCAACAGGCTTCTGCCTTGACAGACAGAAGGACATTTCTTAGGTTCCCAGGGAGTATTGTGCAGTATTCTTAGATAATTTCTCTTTGCTACCTTGTACATTGCTTTCATTTCTACTAGAAAAATCCCTTCTGAAACTTCCTGTGATTTAGTTGTATGCTGTCTCTTACTCATGGCTTTCCTTTATATTTTTTCCAGCTGATGAAGTTGGGTCTGACAATGAAAATCTTTGTGAAAATGTTCACCTGAATGATCATGTAGTCTTTGCTGTTGAATTTACATGCAATTCTGTTGCTTAATTTGCCAAGTATGATTTTAGACCAGCCTTCGTTTGTAACCCAGAATCTCTATGAAGTGAGGCTTTTTCTTTATATGGCAGGAAAACTTTTTTCTAATGTTTGTTTTTAATGTGACTGGCACAATATTTTGAAGCAATTTTGAATTACAATTTTACTCTAGTCTTTTCTTTTTTCTTTCCATTCCTCCTCTGCCTACTCCTAGTGAGTCTGGAGGACTTCTACTTTTTTCTCCTTGGAATGCTTATTCTTTGGAATGCTTATTCTTTGGAGTTTTGGCATTGCTGTCTGAAAGAAACTGCAGGCTTCCTCCACATTCAGGTTTCTGATCCTCTTATTCCAGCTAACTCTAGCAGCCGATTCCCTAAGTGTTTGTCCTTTTAAAATCCAGATGCTATTTTGTGCCATTTAATTTTTAACCATATCATGTTATGATTGCTCTGTTCAAGGCTATTTCATATGAAAAACTTTTCTGAAATACATAGTCTTCAGTATATACCAAGTCTAAAATAGAATCAGCTATTGTTGATTTAGTGAGTGGTTGATAGGAAGGGGGAAAAAAATTGGTCCTTGTAGTGAGAACTGTCTAGGCTGTATTGTTATTGCTAGTGCTTTACCAATCTCTGCTACCCATAATGACACCATTCCCAGTGGTATTTGCCTTTATAGAAGCATTACATCATTCTTTTTGAAATCTGATGCTATTTTTATTAAAAAGCTGCTCAGCAAAACCTGTTTTTATTATTGATCTCAAAGACGATTTGACCCAAACTATTTTCTGCCATTACTGCAGTCTGTTGTACTTCCATTTCAATTCATAGCACGTCTGTGAGATTCAGCAAGGAGATGGTATCGCTGGTTGACACTGCAACCCTTTGCATGAATCTTTGGGAAATCATGTTTACTGATAACTCTCAAGTGAGGTAAACGCGATTCAATTTAGAAGGCAAATAAGCCATTAATCTTCCCTGTTGGACTCCCCTTTCCCTCCGAAGCAGTGTATATCTGTATCTATGCCAAGAGGAGCATCAGTGTTCCCAGCATCACAAGATCTAGCAGGGTTCAGGCTGGGGTGAGAGAAGGGGAGAGGAGGTGGCCTGCTCCACTCTCATAAATCGTAGTTTTAAGTCATTAAAAAAATAAGGAAGGGTGATAAACTTCAAAGCAAGATGCTCTGTGCCTCACTGAAGCATGCCAGCAAGAACATATGTGGGCAGCCCCAGTTATTAGTTTGACTTTTATAACAAAACCTGCTGGGATTGCTTTAGTTGACCTGCAGATAGAAACTCTGGCCAGTCTTTTCGAGATGTCTGCCCTGGTGACTGTAAATTGTGAAGCAGAACCTGCTAAAAGTGTTGTCTATCAAAGTATGTAGTCAGTCAGTAGTTAAAATCTTGAATAGTACCTCTTCAACAGCTGGGTCACAGCGTTAGTAGTATGGCTGCTTTGGGAAAGCATGACTGGGAATTGGTGGGCTTTTAAAGGGATTTACACTTAGATGACATGAAACAAACCTTTATAGGTTCTGCGTTGGTGAAACAGGGTGATAACTTGCTCCTATTTTTGTGAAAGTTGTCTGTTTTTGAAAGGTCTGGTAATCTCAAGATTTGTTATTTATTCCTATCCTGTAAGATAAAATAAAGTATAAAATTCAAGGGGAAAGTATAGCAGAGAGGTGTAATTTCTCATTCCAGTTTCAATTTTTATTTGCAGCTCTAATGGTGGTTGTAGCTGCCAAGCTAAAATAAAGTTAACTTATTTTGTTGGGCTGCTTAAACTGCTGAATAATTTGGTGGCAGCTGCAGGGCGTCACTGCAGAGGTGGGGTTGTATGGGGTCTGGGTCAGGTTCTCATTAGAACACAAAGGGTGAAGAGAAAAGGCTGATGGAAAATGGTGCGTGTGAGATAATGAGCAAGCACGACAAACCCTGAGCCTTACTTCAGAAGGTTGCCTGGGTTTAGTTGATGGTATCGTCAGATTCTCTCGCTGTAATGAAATCTGATTGGATTTGCTTTTGAGGATCAGAGTAACCATCTGAAGCATGCTATTTAAAGATGATTTGTCCCTGCACTTGTTTGGTGACCCCTAGGTGAGCATCTTATGGAAACACCATTAAAATGACTCAATCCAGATATGCTTTGGAGTTTTAAATTATGTATATTTGTGGCATCTTTTACTTCAGTATCTAATGAACTAATTACCATAGCACAAGCTTTGAAGACACTTTATTGTGAGTTAAATTAAGCAGTTTGTACTACTGGGTTTGTGTCAGTGTTCAATCTTTATTTTTCTAAAACAATGTTTATTTGAGAACCTGAATGACTTTAAGGGGGAAGAAAGAAAAAAAAGAAGACCATAATCTTGGGCAACTCAGAACATCGTCCTCAGCAAAACTAGAAATCATGGGCGGTCATCTTACTTGATGCTTTCTGAAATTAGAGTTCTGAAATTTGTGGGGGGGTTTTTTGTGTTGTTGTTTTTTCGTTTTTTTTTTTTTTTTTTTTTTTTTTTGTAATGTCAACTACCTAAGAATAAAGTGAAGATGTGCAGTTTGTCAGGATTCTAAGTACATGACAAAGTAATGATACAAACTCTTGCAGAATTGTAAACTTCCCATATTCCTAGCAGTGCGTTTCTCAACCTTGCATTTGGATGTATTCTGTCTAGAGACGAGCTGCATTACGTGAAGATGATCTGATAATGTCTACATACATAAACAGATATATGTCTAGATATGTTTTGAAGGGTGTGAAAAGATCTTTCCTAAGTAATAATGATGTGGAGTTTTATAAGTTGTAGACGCTTGCATACGGACATGCCCATTCTCATGCACAAGGATTTAATGAAATTATTATTTTGTATTTTGTTACACTAGAACTGTCTCACACACCTATAGTGCTTTCATCCCTCTCCTGTTCTCTTATCTCACATGCCATGCAAATGGTCAATTTAATCTGTGATGTCTGCAGGCTTTGTCTTGGGATATTGTATTCTGGGGGAAGGGAAAATTGTCAATGAAGTCACATTGTGGTTGCATTTGTATTACCTAGTAGAGCCTTAAGGCTGCAATGCAGTGCCATATCTCTTCCCTAACACATGACCAAATACAGCTGTTCTCTCTTTGATGAGGGATTTTTATCTGACACGTTCATTATCATCAACACAACGTGCTGCTGCTTCATACATATGGAAAAACGAAATTTTGAGGTGTATGTTGGTTAACGAGCAAGATGTGTCCAAGGGAACAACTCAAGGATTCAGCTGGGGCACTTAGTGAGCTGAATTTTTTTTAGCTTGCCGGTGGACTACTTGGTTTCTACCATCTCCTTGAGTGCGTCCTGTTGCCCGGCTTGCTGCACGGCCCGTCTCAGCCTTTCGCTGCCGGCGCCGCTGACGAACCCCCGTGACCTGGGAGAAGGTTGCTGAGCCAAGTGCCCACTGCCGCAGCGTGGGACGCTCCTGCCGCAGATCTCTGTGTTGCTAAGCAATGGAGATCTGACGGTGCATTTTGCCGGAGAGCGGGAGCGGCGATGCTCCCGATGCTCCCGAGCCCGGCAGAGAAAATGCATTTGTCAGACTGCAAGGGCATGAGGCTGTTGCGAGAAGGAGCTGAGTCAGGCAGAGTCTGTTTTTCCAATACCTTCGGCAAGTACAGTATAGCTTGGGAGARTAATGCGATTTCTTTGTCCAGCTTGTGGTCTAGAAAACAAGAAGGGGAGTATTTCTTGTAAGCACTACAAGAAAATGCTTTAACAGACGTTTTTTCAAATTACCCTGGGAAATATTCATAGTTTATTAGACATTTTTGTCATCTGTCATCGTAACAGTTATTGGGCTGCTCAAGCTGCTCTGACACTATCATCTRCTGTCATCTGATTAGTTGTCACTTACTTTTGAAGTTCACATAATTGAGTGTCAAGAGTGTCAGGTTTTGTAGGCCTTTTGCTTTTCTGTTTTGTTTGGTTTTGTTTTTTTTAGCTGTCAAATATTCTGCAAATTTATAAACATTATGGAGACAAACACTTTTACTGGGAAGAAACTAGATGATATACCCTAAAGTAAAGACTGAGGGATGACCTTTTGAAAATATGGCTAAAAACTTCTGATATCTCCTCATTGTAAAATCCTAATGAAGAGACAGACAGGAGAAACAACTTCTGCTCAGCATCCTTTTTCTGTGCATGTTTTCAGCCTCTGAATCCATGTGGAGGATAAATGAAAACAAAAAAGGAATGTGAGGTATATATGTAAACAGATATGTTCTTGATGTCTTATTGTTTTGATGAAAAAGAATACTTGGTGAGCAGTAGTTTCATCTTAACTGTACATGCACAAGTAATTTACCCATCATTGCCTTTTTCTGTGGCGAATGAAAGGGGAAGGAAAATCCGTTCATGCTAACTAGTAAAGAGAGGTAATTTCGTGATGCAAATTTCAGCCCAATCTCTATTTCAGGTTCTATTCAATTTTCAAGTAAATGAAACCGGCCCCAGGACAGGCCTATGCAGCTTGTCCTGGGCAAATGTATCCTCTGCAAAATGAGTAATGAGTGACTACACTGAGACAATGTTGAATATTATATGTACGTTGAATGTGTATTTTTTGCCAGTAACACAAATTTTGGAAAGACAAAATTTTAAGAAAGAATATAACTCTCAAGAATTGCTGGCTGAATCTGGAATTAGAGCAGTGTTCTGATAATGCAAGAAAAGTTCCTTCAGGTCAGACAAAAGATCAAACATGATCATTACTCATCCTCCAAAAATTGCTCACGGCAGCTACCTAGGGAAGAAATGTAAGAGCAGGAAAAACCTATAGCGAGTGAGTGTTTCTCAGAGTACTCTGTAGGCTTACAAAAGTTTGTGCAGTGATAGTGCTTCTGCGGTCAGAGGCAGCAAGTTTTATTACATCACTCTTAGTTATTTTTCCATTCTTTTGTCCAATCTGCTTTTGAGTCTGTGCAAACTTAAGAGCATCCACCATATTGATACCAGTACGAGTGGTTCCATAGTTTGAATCTATATTCTGTAGAAAACTTTTCAGTTTTGAAGTCTGCTCACTGTCCTAGGTGACTAGTTTTGGTACTGGAAAAAAATAACCCGTTATTCATCTCTTCCTTGCCAGTTTGTTAGCATATGCCCTCAGTTGTGTGCCTGTCTTTCATGGAGAGTCTTGGTCTGTTAACTCATTTTTTGTACATAGGTTTTTTTCATACCCTATACATTGTTATCTCTCTCTGTGTCTTTTCAAGTTTTTTGGTGTKKTTTTTTTTTTTTTTCCTTTGAGAGGAAGACTAAAACTTTGTTCTGTTTTCGGTTTTGTTCACTGTTCCTTTCCTAATAATTGTATTTTGCATCTTTTAGGCTCCTTATGGAGTGTAAAAACTCACTATACAGTGGCTTTTCTGCAGTAGCATTCCTTTTAAAAATCCTCATCCACTGTGTATGGTATTTTCAAATTACTTATAAATATGATGATTTATAAATATTTCCAAATGATTTTGTAAATAAGCATGTACCCAAGCATTCATCTCTGTAGGATCCCACTGGTGGTTTCCTCTCACAGTGATAATTGGTTGTTTATACTGATTCTGTTTCCTGYTTCCTTTTAAACAATTATTCATCTTCATGAGAACAATTTTCTCTTATCCTTTGGCAGGTTAGTCCTCTTAAGAGCTTTTGTTAAGGGATGCTCTTACATACCTTCTATATATATTCTCTGTCCGTATGCAGGTTGACTTCTTAGAAAGACTGTAACATTGATGCTAAGATAAGACTTYCCCTTACAAAATCTCTGACTTTTCCTCAGTTCATCTAATTTCAAGGTGTCATCTCATTGTTGCTGCTAACTGGGCAAATAGTGTTTTGTAAACRCTATTTTGCTTCACTGCAATAGTTTATTCAGAATACAGTTCTTCTCTAAAACTTGCAAATGTGTGCAGGCAGGATGCAATCTGGCTGTGCATTCCCTCCTAACTGTTTTATGGTACTAGTGCCATAGATAAAGACAACTGTGCTTTACTAAGAATATTTTTTTAATATTACTGCTATTTTGTTAGTGTCAAAAATGGGCCTATGCRTATCAGGAAGATTCACCATGAGCGGCTGTTGTCTTCTATTCTTTTTAATAGTACAGTATTCCCACTGAATTCTTCTCACCCAGTTTGTATTAGTTCATGTACAACACATTTAGGTCTGTTGTTCTCAGTGGCTTTTTTACGTGTTTCTGAACTGATGATGTTAAATCCTATGGCATTATTCAGAACATTGAAAATTCTGCCTTTAAAAAAATATAATGAGATCTACAGATGCAAAGTGGAATTAGGTAAACACACCTTATTTCTGTAACCTGCCTTATAGAATRGTGAGGTAAACATCTACATCAAATGGCAATGAAGAAATTAAGTCATAATAGAGTTCAGGGCTCAGGCTCAAACTGAGAATTTTTATTCTCTCTAATAGCGTCCTCTCCTGTTTTTCTCTTATAAACCAGATGGTTTGCTCTGAGGAAAAAAATATATTTGTTTCCCATTGGGAATCTTTGGATTTATGTTTGTGTTGATTTGGGAATTACTTAGGTTGTGGGAATGCTATCCCTGAATTTAAACTTGTTTCATTTGCAATTAAGAACAGAGGGTGTAATAAAGAAATGAAATTAAGGCTATGCAGTCTAATTTGGACTGTGTTAAAATATTAAGTAAACGGGCACGACGGCTAAATAAGGATTGGCGTACTGAGCTCTAAACCTAGATAGGGTAAGGACAAGAACGTGGACACGCGTACGAGGCGGGAGGCAGATGGAAGGACTCTTGCTGTCACCTGAAGCCAGCAGATGCAGGAGGCAGCCGTAGTTCAGAGGCAGCTCAGCCACGTGAGTGCAGCACTGTGCTTCTGCCTAATACACTGTGTCTTCTATCAGAGACTGTTCACTCGAGTTTCGCACCATTCTGATGAAATTTTATGGCTACCAAACTGAAATTAACTCCTTTTCAGCCGTCTTAAAGAAAATTTAGAATGTGGTTTCGACCAAAATGTGTGGAAGTGGCCCAAGCTTTTGATTATCTAAAGATGGAAAAGCTTATGTGACATGATGGCTGTTAGAGGTGGTTTTTTTTGTGATGCTTTTCCTACTGCCTAGCTGACAAAGTAGTTCAGCTTACAGTTATCTGTAAGAAATTGTATCTTTACTGTCTTGGAAGATCAGTACTTAGCTTGCTTCATGCGCAAGATTTCTGCACTGAGGTCACGCAACTATACTCAAGTCCAGATAACATCTTGCTCTCTTATTTACTGTCAAATACTAATCTTGCTTTGCTTGCTGCTGGGTTTAACTGACTGCTGTCTGTATTTAGGTTCTGCATCCTTCTGAGCCATCATTCACAGGTACTCTTCGCTTCAGTCTTCCACTTCCTGGTTTCTCAAAATGGAGTTGCTCCAGATCTGTGTTTTTGGTTAGTTTTGATTGACTGTTTCATGTGTGTAGCGGATTGCCATCACCATTCACTTCTCACCTGTTATTCTTGCCTCCCTTCTGATAAGCTTCTGTCCTCTCCTTTTTACTCAACTTAGTGCCATCTCCTCTCCCTTGTTCCTTTCCTTCTCCGAAGCTCATCCTAATCTTTCTCTCCTGACATTGCAGCCTTTCAGTTATCATTAGATCTTAACTTTCCACTAACTCGGATCATAGTTCCAGCATTAATCTTAATTATGGTCTGCACACAGTCCACTCTTTCCTCCTCCTATCTACAGTAATTCAGTTTTGTGTTTGTGCTTACAAAGTAAGAAAAAAAAAAAAAAGATGAGACAATTGAAAGAAATGTAGAAAATCGAAACAGTCTGGTATTAATATGCTAAGCCCTTTTCAAATTTAGTTTTGAGCACATTCAGGCTTTGTACTGGAGGGACTGCAGTCAACTCTTGTACGAATTTTGAATTAAGCTTARGGGCCGTGCAGGATTTAGTTGAAGAGAAAAATGAAGCAATCAAGTGAAGAGCAGAGAAGAGGAAGGTTTACTGTAGTATAAATTCTTAGACAAAGTTTTTAAATTTGGGTTTTAAGGACATAGCTATTTAAGCAGCAGTTTGATTAATAACATCTACCTGCAGGTCCACTTTTAGATTCAAAGAACAGAGACTAGCACATATTAAAATGCTTCACTCCCATTACTTCCTCATTTATAAAATTAAGGAAAGCATTACAATTGGTTATTTAGTGTTATTTATATGCTAAAATACTTCACTGTCTGGTAAAAAAGATTAGGAACTCCTTTTCATGTTGTCTATTATCAGCAATTTAACAGAACTAAGCAATCAACATGCTTAGTTTTTTGTTCTGCTTTTTTAATTAATCTAAAATGTTAAAGGCAATTGGTTTCTTCATGGATACTTAAAGGCTTATTCATTGCATTTTACGGCTGAGCTGAAATCATACGTTGCAGTTTTGTATGAAATGTATGGTTTCACTGACTAATTTTGAGGCACTGGTTTTCACAGTGGAGTTAAACTCTGTTGTTCAAAAGTTTTAATTAATTTTCTTAAACGTTATCTTGTTCCTTGTGAGTCATAAAGATATTTTACAAGTGGTATGCTTCAGTAGTGGCAGCTTTATTGACAGAGCCTCATTAGAGATACAGAAAACTAGGTTGTTGATTGTTTGCGTTTAATTTTCATGTTATATTTTTCTACCACGTCTGTGATTGTCTATCACATTAAGAAATCCTGTTGCTATAGTCTGAAAACTTGAATTATTTGAACATTTTTGAGCAGAGATTGCTATACTTTCCCTAGACCAGTACAGTCTTACCCAGTCTGCATTTTTCAGCCACTCCGAAGCTGGTCAGGCAAGAATATCAATAACAAGAATATTTATTTTTTTAAGACCATAACAACTCTGTATTTAATGTCAGGCTGAGTTTATCAGGGAAGCATTTTCACTCTGTTAGGGATTAAAACACCCGTCTGTGTGAAAAATAGGTTCAAAGTGTGCCAGGGCATACTTCCTCGRGGAGACTTCATCTCTCTCTTGTTTCTGGAGTCGCTGGGGTGGGACGGGGAGGCTGTGCCCTGTGCCCGGGCACGGCCCCGTTGTTGGGTTGCCCTGGCAGTGGTGCTGGACCGACCGTGCTGAAGTTCAGGTCACCTGCCAGAGCGGAAATTTAACTTTAGGAATTAAGTTAAATTATCCCTCAAGACTTTGGTGCTCTTAGATTCCTTTTGCAAATTGATCCTTCCCCCACCCCCAAATGAAACACGCCAGTAATCAAAGGCGTTCTGCACCAGTAGGAGTAGCTTCCAGTAAATGATGTCTGTCCAGGGCCCYGAAAAAAAACAGAGCTGGATATGAGTGACTGAGACCAGTACTATTTCTGGCACACGAGGTCTGTTTGTATCTTATGGTTCTGTCCATCAGTATGGTCATCCCTTTGGCTACGCTGTTTGGAAAGTGAAAGCCATTTCCCTACATCCAGATCTCTAGTCTCTATGCACAGCTAACTATACATTTCAGCTTTCTMATCCTTATGAAGAGAGGTTGGCTTTCTGGAGTATAAAATAACTTATTTTTCCATAGCAGGGATGTCTTGACACAGAAATACTTGCTGTTTGTATGATACAGAGGCAGTTGTCATCAATAACAGCCCAAATGCTTTTACAATATCCAACTGCTTGTTTTTCCTCAAGCAATCTTGCCAATTCCCTTAGCTTTCTTCAAAACATAGCTGGAGGTGGTATCCGCAGGCTGTCCTTGTAAACAAGAATAAGAGTCTCTATTAAATCCCTGTGTGATTTTTGTCACTGGTTTAGGAAATACTAAAACCCTACCTTGATTGTAAACAAACTGATGAGCATCCACTTTTGGATCTTTCATCTGCTATCTTTTCTGTTTAATAATAAGATATTTCCTTTTCAGTCACTGTGTAAGGTAGAAGGGTAAGAAGGGTTACATGCACCTATTGGGCCTATTGTATATGACTTTCCTTGGAGGCAGAGTGGCCTCATGGTAGTTTTTCCACTTAGGCTGATTTCCTTGATTTTGTAGCAGCCCTGCTCTGACCTAGCGTGCATTTTGGTAATGAGAGATCTGTTTGAATAGGCTGTGTTTCCTTCACTGGTCTCTGGATGGATGCCAAGTGTGTTGTAAGACACTAACACGCTTGTAACACAAGAGTGTTAGAGCACAGACAGAGGGTGAAAGGGAGAGAAGGAAAATTCTCTCCCCGGCGAGGTAGGGGAGAGAATAGGAAGAGCAAAAGGAATAAAACCCGTGCGTTGAGATAAAGGTAGTTTAGTAAGTGAAGGAAAGGGGTGAGAGGGGGGAAGTAACGCAAAGGCAATCACTCGCCACCTACCACAAGCAGACCGAAGCCCAGCTGGTCCCTGAGGAATGGCTGCCTGCCAGACAGCACCCCCCCCATCAGCTTTTATCACGGAGCGTGACGTTATATGGTATGGAGTATCCTTTTGGTCAGYTGGGGTCAGCCGTCATGGCTGTGTCCCCTCCCAGCCCCTTGCCCACCCCTAGCTTATTCACTGTGGTGGGCCGGGGGGGGGGAAGAGAAAGCCTTGATGCTATGCAAGCGCTGCTCAGCAATAGCCAGAACTCTGGTGTGTTACCAACACTGTTTTAGTCACAAATCCAAAACACAGCACCATACAGGCTGCTGTGAAGAAAATTAACTCCRTCCCAGCCAGGCGCAGTACACCGGCTCAGCCCTCAACTCAGGCTAATGAAAGCCCCCATGGAASTGTTTTTCKGAAGAAGTARTGAGATTTGTGTGTGTTATRTACCTTTTRAAGAAAGGAGTAGGTATGGGTGACRTGTCAAATAATCAAAGTTTCTGTGAAGCACCTATTTGCTGATTACTTTTCAACTCGGAGYGCATGACTTCAGTTTGCTGGCATGGAGTTTTAATTTGTCATCTTGTTCCTTATTTACGTAACGTGTCTGTGTCTCAAATTTTCATAGTCTTCTCYGATTGTATTTGATCTATGCTAGTTTGCATATTTTCTCTAGTACCTTACTGCTTGTAGTCTCTTCTGCTTCCACATAATAAATACACTAAGCAACCCTGTAGCTGGTATCACTTTCTAAATCTCTATACTTATCCTTATGGTATAATGAAAATGGGCTATTTATTTTCTTCATATTCCTTTTGTCATGGAACACATGAAAGTGATCTGTCTCCCTGTACTTTGATAGTCTCTTGTGAGACTTTAAAATGGTATAAATAAAACAATTCTCCATCTAATGCTTCAGCATACTGAAAGAATCTTAGCTAGGAAGACCATTTTTCTTTTAATGGCCCTGCTGTTCACACTTAGTCATATGATTTGCTAGATATTTCAGGCTCTAGATTTATGTGCTATCAAGTGAAGGAATTATTTGTCTAATCTCAGGAAACTGAAGTCTACCTAAATATAAATCTGACTTACTATTTTGCGGTCCTTTGGAATAATACTCTTGCTTAATGAGAGTGTGCATGATTTTGTTAATAGTTAGCTATTTCACTGCTAAATTCCTTCCATTAGCTCATGATGGATGTTCTGTTTTATTTAGAAGAATGAGCATTGCATTCATTAGGCAAACTTCATTAAATTTGGAGCTCAATCAACTAGAACTATAATTATATGGAGAGGAAACTTCCTAATCTGACATTTGTAAAACTGAGCCCTTTTGGAATCAGTTATTATCTTATGCAACATGACCAACTGAGCCTTTGTATTGAAGAGAGGCAGACCCTGGGAGGAGTGCCTTCAGCTAGGAGAAGTGTTATTTTCTATTATAACTTAATTGTTTTATAGCCTTTTTCACCACAATGAGACATCTGCTCTCTCTGTATCTGGAGCAATAATAGATCAGACTGGTTGAGGTGGTAGTAAGCAGTGTATACTCCTCTAAACTATTATCTCATTGATTAGAGTTACTTTATTACTTTTTCAAATTACACCTTCTGCAGTTTAAGTCCATTAAGACTATCCTCTTGTCCTTTAAGGCAAAATTTATGGATCTTAGCATGGCTATGAAAGGAGAAAAACATACTCTTGTTATGAATGGAAAATGATTGGTCTTTGTGACTTTTGACTGAATGGTTTGTATCAGCATCAGGAGGGGGAAGTACAGCTGCCTACCCATTGTAGTCTGTTTTCCCGATAGCACCACGTGTGACTCTAATGCAGGCCCGTGATCTTTGAACACTTGCTGTTTCTTCCTGCTTTAGAATTCAGCTGCTGCCTTGCTGGTAGTGCAGTGCGTTTTAAGATGGAGGAAGACAGCTATGACAACGTCATTGCCCGTTCTGGTTAGGTTGTGAACCTCAGCAGACACAGAAGAATTCAACAGAAGCTGTTACTTAGGAACAAATTAAGAATTACATCCTCTCCACATAGTCCTCCAAGAAAGAAGCTGAGAGCAATTAATTTGATTCTCTAACCCAACCTAGTGTAGCCCACAAATGGTTTTAAGTTGTACCTATCTTGCAACGTGGGGCAGCCAAGGTGTTATGTTAAGTCTGTGTTGCCGTATGTCCAGCTCTGCMCTCTATTCTTGTAGGCACAAGGCTTCTGGGTATGAAATCTGCATTTTTGGACTCTTCCCCCTCAATGGCCATGAGGAGGGAACTAGTTTGCTTTGTGCTGCCTGATTGACACTAAAGGAAGAAGACTGGGTAGACAATCTGTTGCAAAATATTGACTTGTCATCTCTTGGCCTTTTGGAAATGTGTTCAGCCAAAAAGGTTTAAAAACCAAGGATGGTTCTTCTGAGTCTTCGTCAAGGAAGAAGTGCTGGTGTGCAGTTAGGATTAGTTAACATATGTTTAAGAAAAAAAAGGAAAAATAAACCAAATTTGGCTGAAATAGCCTACTTATTCGTAAGAAACAGGAAAAACAAATAATTTATTATGGGTTGGGATATAAATGCTATTCTTAGGAGACCATGGTAAGAAATAGTTGAACTCTCACATGGAGTCTAGAAGCTATAACCATACTGGTCTGCATCTCAAACAGGCACCCGTTGCCGCTCAGGGGAGAGGCGTGTGTGAGGAGAAGGGGCTTTTCTCAGTAATGTTTTGTTGGACGTTTGTGGGTCTAGGAAAGATAGACATAAAAGATGAAAGAAAGGGGCAAAAAGGCAACAGGAGGGAGAACTTGAACAAACTATTGTAGTGTGGCCCAGACAAAAGCTTAGAGTATGAACCTATGTCTTTAATTGACTCTTAGGGGCAAAAAATGCTGAGCAAGTCTGCTTTGCTCTATCAGACTGCATTTATTTCTGTGGGTGCAAACAACACTGGATCTTGTATGAGACAGGTTGTTAGCTAATCCCCATTAGGGACTACTGGTTTAGGTGGGATTTCTATATATGGGGTTGAGGGCTCATTTTAAYACCTTGACGATGAAAGCAAATAACTTGTCTGTATTTGGTGAAGTCATATTGTTCAGGCACTGTGGGACGCGTTAGGAAACCATGGATGTTTTTGCTCGATTCTCAAGAGAGCTCTCTTCCAGCAATTCTAACCTTTTTGCTCTCAGTCTCTGGATGTATCTATTGGGTTCGTGAGATGGCAAAAATAATCATGGGCTTTTGCATTTCCATAGCCCTTCTTTCATGGTTCTATGCAGAGAACTCCAAGAAAAAAGGTTTTTTAAATGTGTATTTTTGGAGATATTCTCTGGAAGGCTGGGAAGCAGATGTTCTTGTGCCCAACATAGTGCTGTCCCCCCTTGTAGGCACTTGAATGTACTTCTGAGATCTAGAAAACTGTGGATGATTGTACGGTGGTGTCTCAACTTTTTTGTGGGGTGGGGGGACACAACGACACACCCATCCATCCCCATGCAATGTGTTCTCCTCAACCCATGCCAATTACAGAATATGAGAGCTTACTGATGTGGTTATCACTGTGTTTAAGTTAGAAGGTTTTTATTTTTTGAAAYGATTACAAGAGGATCTTTCAGGATTTCCCAAGGCTATGTATCCCTGTTCGTTCAAACACCCTGTGTATTTGAAAATGTTATCAGTGTGGTTTAAATAAAGGAACAGAGTGCCATAACAGTATAACACGTTCTACCTTTACGTCAGAAATACTTTGTCAGCTAATACTGTAGTCCTTGTGTCATGGTCTGATTTGCATAGTTTTGAAGTGCTAAATTAGATAACTGTCACATTATGCTTATGAGAAGGTATGAAGTTAAGTGCATGCTGTAGCTCTGCTCAAAGCGACCTCCGCTTCAGCACAAGCGATGGAATTTGTCACTTGGCTGAAGGTGTTAAACCTTACAGTACTTACGCACCAYGGTGAATTCGTTTCCTGAGAGTTACAGGTATGCCTGGTGGCCAATTTGTCAAAGGATACGTCTTTTTAATTAATTTTGTGAAAGGTAGTGTGTCCCGATCTGTACTTGAATATTCTTAACAAACACCACTGACTTAAGGTTTTCCATATCTAGTTTAAATTAATTAAAACAGGTGCACGGCTATTTTTTTGATAAATTAGTTGGTGATTACTTTGTCATAGAGACTGTTGTGTTTAATTTTTATTATTTGGGGAAAGAAATCCCTGAAAAAGGAATTAAGCTTGCGTGTAAATATCAGTCATTTAGGTGTGTAAAAGAAATACAATGAGGGTGATGGCTTCATTCAGTTATTGTTATGCTTGAGGGGAAAAAAAAAAAATCTCTAAACATGTAAAAATCAGAAATGAATGAATGGAAACAACCAAGSAGGAACACTGCGCTGTAGAAATTCCATTATGGATGAAAAGCACATTAAAAAAATAAAATTGGCTTAACTTGTTAGGAGACTACTGTCATTGAATTGCTAATCATAGAGTTATTGTACTGTTTTATAGAGTACTGGTATGAACAGTGAAAATGGGCTACTTTCTTAGTGCGTAGGGAGTTTTATACACTCCATAAAAATAAATAAACCCATGGTAATTCTTGCTTTCCTCTACAAACAAAGACCTCTGCCTGCTAAGGGCAACAGCTTAGGTTGGGATGGCCTGAGGAGGTCAAGGCTAACATGGCCAGTGGCTCACCACCTCTTCACCCTGTCTCCCTTGTACAAACCCGATGAGTCACTCATCAATCAATTCTGAATTGCTGCTATTTCAAGTGAATGGCGKTTTAGGGTAAAGCACCATTGATTTTTATTTGGCTTTAAGTGCTCCACTTTAAATGGTGACAATTCAGGAGTCCATTAGCACCTCATGGTGGGTCCCTGCAGGCAGTGATGGGAACATCTCTGTGGGCTTTGGGCTGTGGGCTTTGTCAGTCAAGCCAAGCCAGGGCATCCCTGCTCGTCAGTCCATGCTTTCAGTGACTAGGTAGCTTCCATAATTGCAAAACTTTGAACGTTTCAGCAGTAAATGTTGGGAAATGCAAAGTGTTACTGCAAATACAGATTGCTTTATCTTGCATGTGCCTTTTTTTTTTTTTTTTTAATACTTCTGTCCTAGAATTCCTGATAGCTTTYTGAAGCTGAATGTCTTTCTGTCCTTTTTTGTGTCAAAGTACAGTTGCTCAAGTTCAGGTTAGGAAAGCAGATGAAAAGGGTTTGGKTTTTTTTTCTATCTTTAGTCGTCTTTTCTCCCTAGAAGCCAAACTGTGGCAGAGGACTGACGCTTTGAAAGAAAAGTGTGATCCTCTTATGTAGCTGCTAATTCCTTTCTCATTTTGATGATTCTTTGTGCTGTCATCTTTGTAGTAACTTTGCTTAGCTACTGCTTGGGTTATTTTCTCATGCTTGTGATGTTTAAGAAATGTAATGAAATAATCACTTGTAATAGAAATCCTTCTTTTTGTGTGTAGGAAACTCACAAATGGGTGCTACCATAGTAGATGCATTGGATACTCTTTATATTATGGGGCTTCACGATGAATTCAGAGAAGGACAAGAGTGGATTGACAAAAATCTTGATTTCAGTGTGGTGAGTAGAGCTTTTGCCCTAATATTTCTCTAGTCCTTTTCACAGGGTTCCTCTTGGGGGGAGACAGAAGAGGTCTTTCAGCTGGAACTTAAAAAGCTTATGATTCAAAGTATCAGAAGTTCAGATGCAAGCTTTAGTGAAGTTCTCTGTGTTTGTAACTTTATTTTGGAAAAAAAAAACCAACCACCCCAACCTTTTCACACTTTAATTACAAGTAAAGATACATCTATATATTGTATTTTCAAAGTACAAATTATAATTGGATAATGGAAGAARGGGAAAGTGGTCAGTGAGAACCAACAGAGCCTCAGAAATTAAGGCAGAAAGATGAGGCTTTACTAGCTGATAGTGGTTGGAAATAACTGAGCTGTGAAAGACAATTTCCCCACAAACCACGGTGCATAAATTACTTAACAATGCAGTCTCTTCTTCTTCTGTGTCCTTAAGATGTTTTAACGTGAAGAATGCCACTTGAGTCGTCCTAGTTTGCCTACAGGTTCTGAATCTATCACAAGAATTTCCCAGCTGGTCATACAGCATCTGAGGTTCTTCGTGTGTGCAGAGTTTGGAAGTGTTAAATGGAAGAAATTGCTCTATTTTATCCTTATTGATTAGTGTACTTATTACTAATTTTGGGACTGTGACGGAATTTGTATTTCTATCCTTGGACTTGCCCTGTGGTTCAAAAAATAATTTTTCACTCAGTAATGCACAAAATGAAATGTAGGTATACAGCCAGAATTGAGCAGATGCTTACTGTTGTTTTTATATTATATCCTACATTTCAGAAATTATTTGTTTGGGTTTTTTCCTTTTGTTTTATACACTGACTGTCTAGTAAACATTAAAGAAATTCTACTCTGCTTTTTTCAGTTAGTGCCAGATAATTATTCAGTCTAAAACTGAAGACCCTAAATATATCAGAGACAGTGTAGATGTAATGGTACCATTATGAGGGTGAACTAAATTACTTCCATAACTTTTGTCTGATCTGAGGCAATCTCAATATAAATTTGCAGAATTAATCTAGGATTTGGGTGGAAGAAATTTACATGACCCAGTGGGGTTCAAGTACAGCTTCCTATGTATCAGAAAACATTTCTGAAGGTTAATGAGTTTTCTTATATATACACCAGACTTGAGTAATTTCCTTACATAGTTTGAAGTTTGTAAATAAATGAATACATAAATTTGTTCTTCTTGGATTCTTTTACTGGGCAATAGAAATCATTGCTTTCACTCTACACTGTACCATTGCTTGTGTGATTCATGACTTTAATAGCTATTAAGTGGAATTGTATGCTGCATTGTTGATATTTTTTTCTTGTATCACCTGTATGTGAACAAAAATACATCTTTTACTAAAAACTTACGTTTGGGAGTATTTCAAACTTTAGACTTTCAATCATCAGTGCTATTTGAGGAAATCTTTAAAGTATTCATATAATCTTTCTGAAATAGGTAATATGTGCAAAATGAATTTACTTTGGATACAAGCAAAATGCATGATACAACCGCAGGTGCCGTAGAAATAGTGTGAAAGGAAAGACATCAGTGTCAGCTGTGTGCTTAAGTATCAATTGGTGGGTCAAATTGTACAGTGTACATTGTARTGACTTTTCTGGATAAAAGGAAAATTCTCCCTTATCTCAAAATCTTTTAATAAGACTACRTTTCTGTGTCTAATGGGTTGAATGAAGAGAAGTTGATGGGGGAGACAGATGGGGTGTATGCAGGCAAAGGAGTGAACGGGGTGCAGAGGGAGGCAGAAGGGTGTTAAAACTATCTAGTTCCTCTTAATTTTTCAGTGGGTTAAATGAGACAAAAGATACTGGTGAATTTAGCCTAAGAATATTAATGCAGAGGAAGGCAGTAAAATGGTTTATTCTCTTGAGTTTCTCAGTGGTCTTGCAGTACTTGTTGTCATAACATTAAATACACAAAGGCTATTCCTCGACAGAGACTATGTTAAAATGGAGCTCTGAATTTGAGATTGCTCATTAGTAATTTAGGTTAAGAAAGCACATTACAGGAATTCTCTAATTATTATTCTACTTTATCCTCTAAACCCAGAATTTTTGGTGTTATGCTTAAACATAAGAGAAGGTGCTGAATTATGAAAACGTACAGTCCTTGCCTTCTTTCCCACCATCCCCAAACAACTGTAATTGCACTTCATGGTGATAATATCATTAGAGAGCAGGAGAAAAACTAACTTGATTTTTAAAAATGAGTTGAAGCTATAACTAGAATTATCACTTGGTGTTGTGAAGATGTGCACAGAAATTTCCCTATGGATCTAGATACTGAAACAGTACAAACCCTTGCATGCAGATTGGTTTAGGGTACGTACTTGCCTCTGTCTTGATGATTTTTTTTTTTCTTCTTTGATTAGGGAGTTGGTTAATTATTTACTCTTTCTTCCTGTTCTAGAATTCTGAAGTGTCTGTTTTTGAGGTCAATATTCGCTTCATTGGCGGTCTTCTAGCAGCATACTACCTTTCAGGACAAGAGGTAAGGAGGCTGGAAGGTGTCTGTGAAATTTAATGTATTCTAGCAAATGTTGCACATGAAGAATTTTCTAGAATCTTGGTTTCTCAGTAGTTTGCAAACTAATTTTACAGCAGTAAGTTGTCTGAAGTAACCAAATTCTTAGAGTATGGAATCTTTAAAGCTTGTTTCTGTGCAGGTCTTGGCCAATTTAGGACCCTTTGTTAGAACTTTGAAGCGCTGCTTTTATCAAGATGTTTTCAAAAGATACCCACCTAAGTAAACATCAGCCTGAAATGTCAAGTCACTAGCTTCTCGTGCCAACAATAACTTGTTCTGATACTCTGTACATAAAGGTAGACGTAATGGTTTTGTCACTTGTCCTGCAAGGCTGTAGATTTGCTTCACAAAAGCGCTACACCATTTTCTCAGTGACAAACTGAGAATTATCAAGCCAATTTCATCACACTTTTGAATCTTCTATTAAAAAAAATCAGAGATTTATAATTCTGAGAGCTTATGAARAGACATGCTTAGACTGAAAGGATGCACATACCCAAAGACTCACAACCGTGGACGACTTTGGTCTAGCAGTATCGTTGCTGTGACCTCTTCACGTATTTTAACAAGGCTGGAGCCTGACCCAACCTACAGATTAAGTCATAGCTGCTCTTATGTCTTACCAGTTACCTGTCTTTTGATCTATTGTCTATATCTTTGATTTGTTTGTTTTTATCCTTTATTTTTCATGTCCCTTCTGTAACCCACTACCTAGAACATTAGGCTTCCAGCCATATTTCATGGCTTAAGGTTTGATACACTTTCAGGTATTCGTATGTATCTTCCCTCTTTGTTTAGGGGAGCACTACATAYATATCAACAAGTTCTCAGGGATTTTAAGCCTGCAGCCCTAAAAATGACCAGGAGAAACCCCCATATTTGTTGGCTCTTTAGGTCTTTGGCATCATCCTGGGATCTGTGAATTTTSTCTCATAGGAGTGTCGTCTCTTTGGAAGAAGAGCTTAGTGGCAAAGCAAAAATCCACTGTATATCTTGAAAGAAATTGCTAGTTTATTTTTCATCACTGCTTCACCTTCTTCACTGTCCACACTCTCCAAGCCCCCAGTCTGCAGAGGGATCAGCTGCAAGCAGTCCTTTCTGCTACACCGATTCACGTGGTCTGTCATAGAAGGCCCAAAGGAAAGGAGAAGCACATAATTTTGCCCCTCTCTCGTTTATAGCAACTGAAGAGCTGACCTTTCGTTCGTGGCAGTGAGCCTTTCTCTGCCTCCAGAATCTGTCAGGCTTAGGTTTTCCGTCAGAGTTTCCTCACAGCTCAGATTTTACCTTCAGGGAGTGATCCTACTCCCTAGTGTTACATGTCAGCCTTTTAAATTGGTTGCTGTGGCACCTCTTCAGGAAGACAGCCTTTGTAGCAGCTATCACTTATGTTAGAGTAGTGGTGAAATTCAAGCCCTGTTAGTTTACACTTCTGTCCTAACAAAAGAAGGCATAAGAATCACTGAATGATCAACCCAAATATTAACTTGAGGCAGCTTCTGAATTTCCTCTAGGTCAGCATTATTAACCTACCAGTTTTCTTTTGAAGGCCCCCGGAGCAGAAGCTTTCTTTTGCTGTCAGACATAARCAAGGGAAAAATGCTTGTGTTGTTTCTGTAGCAAGTAAGTTTCATGGAGAGCGGTCTGAGCTGCATGGGCTTTTCAACTTGTGCCGAGGAGCAGCTGTGAAGTAGCTAAGCTGGAACTGTTAGTAGTAGTYGTGGTAGTTCCTACTGTAGTGCAAGTGACCTCAGCAGCATGTTGAAGGATGCTTCCTTTCCAGAAATCTGTATTTCTGTTGCTTGRAGCTCGGATCACATTAAGTGCTATGTGATCACTGAAGCCTTCAAGCATTGAGTAGAGCAGTCCCACATCATCTTTTCAGCTAGGAACATTGATCCTGTCTCTGGATAACTTACTCAAGCTGGAGCATGTTCCTTGGAGTCATCTACTGTGAATATGAAAAACCTCAGAGAAAGAGCAAAGATCACGTATCGGTAGCTGAATTGTTTGTATAGATCAATACCACACTTGTGCGCAAGCCCTATAACGAGAACTATTTTGCCTCAATATGCAGGCGGGTGCAGCCAAACACTGCCAAAACACATGCTTTGCCTGCATTTGTAAAGCTGAGTATTCCTTTTCCTTTCRGTTGCCTCTAACCGCTTGGTAGAGTCAGAACAAGCTCCTTTGCTTAAAGAGTTTTCATCAACACATTTTATTTCTTTCCTTCTTAGAAAGCTTTTACCCTCTGTCTTTCCTAAATTTTGGCCACTGGGCTGAGTCTTTTGTTTTTAAAAATATTTTTACATTTTTTTTATATTTATATGGCATCAGTCTCTCCAATGGACTTTAAATGCTTCATGACTYGTGGTAGAAGATTATTCCTGTCAAGTGTTCATATGTTTTATCTTTATATTTTCCAAAAGAACAACTCCTAAAAAAAAGTGTTCAGACTGCATTTCTTTCAAAATAGTGTGGCAGTTAGGACTGCTTCTGGTACCTGAGAGACTACGTCATTTGCCAAGTTGGATGGTTTCTCTGCAGTTTGTCAGTGTGTGTAAGACAAGCAAGGGAACTTGAGGCTTTTCAGTAGTTGAGCCGAGGAGAGAGCCTGTCTCTGAGAACTCCTTGGAGCTGGAAACAGCTTTGTTTGAGTGATTTCCAGTCTGGTCTTCTGTTCCCAAGAAGGGAAGGTACTCCTTAGCTCAAGATTGGGGCATGCTTAATTTCTTTTTTTTACTGCATTCAGACATGTGAGGAGACACTTCTTAGCCACTACTAAACAGGAAGCCTGATCCCAAGTGTTTGGATGTTTTGCCTAACCAAGTTGTGAACATGCACATGGGCTTATGCCTCTAAGGAGGGATACCTACCAGTAGATAGAGACTCCCTTTGTTTATCAAGCTGTCATTTACTTGCTCGTGTTCCCTTCCCACACCTTCTTGATATTCCAATCCCCTTCTCCCTTCCTCCAAGCCTCTACTTTTGTAAGACTGTTGCTAGGTACTGGTTTAAAAGATGTTCATACTAATTTCCATACTTTTACATGTCTTGTTTGATGTATTGAAAAATAGGTCCAATGCAATGAACAGGCTGCTTGGAATTAATTGTTTTTCCCCTTTTAATTTATATAAATTCTTCTCAGGTCCTCAACAAGAGTTACTGCTGTTTGGTGACAGGTATAAAAGCCGTTCTTATTTCATTCTGACTCCTATCACTTAGTGCTGTTAAAGATGCTATAGTGACAACCATAAAGGAAAGTGTCCAAGACTCAGCATCAGCTGTGGAAGTTCAATCATTTTTAAGTGGCCACGTTTGGAGAATTTGATAGTCAGCATGGTTTATCTATATGCTTTTGCCCTTTGTATGAAGAGGGTAATTGTGCTTTATAGGATTTTATCTGATTATGAGTCGTCATGGTAGATATTGATCATAGTTTTTAAGTACARCTGGCTACTAATTTAGATAAAATTGTGATGTTTAATGCTCTTATTAGAAACATGTTAGGTTTTAAAAATTATTTAGCATGTCTAGTGGCATGACTCTGGTCTCCATGCTATATTTTAGCTGTCATGTTACTAGTATTACTCAGAGGAGCATCAACTGTGATCATGGTTTTAATGATGCTGGTTACAGTTGATGGTAAATTTTTTAAACCTTTCGTATTAAGATTGCGGGTATTGCTGTCCTTTCAGTAAGAGTTCCCTCTTACTCGCTGCAGTGGATGAGGGAATAATGAAATATGTCTCCCTTAAAACCAAAAAAAAAGCTGCTGTTTTTAGCAACTGACAACTTGGCTTAAAATGCTGTAGGCTTGTCCTGTCCAGTGTTGAGTCACAGGCCTTTCTTTGTGAAACATGACACTTGTGAATTTTTTAACAGCTCAGCCTTTTACATGTGAGAATTTCTGCTGGACTTCCTTGAGTCATGAGCATGTAAAGCTAAAGTTTGAGGAGGATGCATTTTCACGTCCCTTTGAATGTCTTGGTTGTCTTGCCACACTGTACCTTTCTGTGGATGTAGAGAGACAAAATTGTTTCTCTGTCTAACAGGCAATTCTCCTGATTTGGGGAAAAAATCACCATCTTTCCCCATTTTTCCATGTCAGAATGCTTTTTGAGTAGAAGAAAATCAAGATATGCCTGTGAAACTTGACACAGTGGAAAATCTGCCTGAGCATTCTGTTTCAGTCTTCTCAAGTTGAAACAACACTGAGGTTTATCTGGTGGCTGGGGTAGTAGGTCTGCAATTTGGGAGGCCCTTGTTTAAATCCTCTGCACAATAAGTTTTTCGTGGCTGATTGTGGTCAGGCCATCRGGTGTCTGACTATGTGTATTGTCAGATCTAAGAGCATCCCTTCTTTGTCTCAGCTCCTACGTAAGAATGAGGTCCCAATCTGTCATTGCTTTTGAGATTCTTGGGGTATTTTTTTGAAGCTTTGAGCCTGTGGCTTTTCTCCAAAGTACATTATTGAAATATATAATTAATATATGCTAAAATAGTGGAGTATAAAATCATAGAATGGTTTGAGTTGGAAGGGACCTTTAAAGATCATCTAGTCCAACCCCCCTGCCATGGGCGGGGACATCTTCAACTAGATCAGGTTGCTCAAAGCCCYGTCCAACCTGACTTCAAACACTTCYAAGGATGGGGCATCCCCARCTTCTCTGGGCAACCTGTTCCAGTGTCTCACCACCCTCATTGTAAAAAAGTTCGTCCTTATATCCAGTCTAAACACACCCTCTTTCAATTTTAAAACCGTTGCGCCTTCTCCTGTCACTACAGGCTGTGGTAAAAAGTCTCTTCCATCTTTCTTATAAGCCCCCTTTATATATGGAAAGGCCACCATAAGGTGTCCCCAGAGCCTTCTCTTCCCCAGGCTGAACAACCCCAACTCTCTCAGCCTTTCCTCATATGAGAGGTGTTCCATCCCTCTGATTGTTTTTGTGGCCCTCCTCTGGACCTGCTCTAAAAGGTCCATGTCTGTCTTRTACTGGGGTCCCCAGAGCTGGATACAGTACTGGGGTCCCCAGTACAACTGGGGTATACTGTATACTGGAATTTTTTTTGAAATTATACTGTCAAACAAAAGAAAGAAAGAGAGACTTAATAAAAAGCAGAAGAAGAAAGCTTGAGATCTCCTGGGGGTGCTGTATGTCCCGGCACGCTCTCTTGTATGTTGCTGTATGCTAGAGATTTCTTCCCAGTTTCCACTGAGCAACCAATACGAAGGGTTTACTTCATTCATTATTCCTTATTAAGCTGTACGTTAATAGGCATAATCTCAAAGAACCTAAATCTCTAAGAAGTGCAAAATTCATTGTGCCTATACTCAATCAGGAGCTACTAATGAAATATTTTTGGAGGGTTTCGGAGAATTGCTTGATAGAAAGTGGCTGGGAGGAATACTGTGAGAACTAGGTGCCCCTTTCTCGACCCCAGGTTATGACAGAATGGATAAATTTTTTACATTTTGCATTTTGATCAAAAAGGAAGCATGATCTTGTAGTTAAGGTGTGTGAACAAGTTTTCCACCTTCTGAGTTCACAGGCACCACTATGCTTCCTCTTTTCCATCTGTCAAATGGAGTTAACAGGCCAAATTAACAAACTGGTGGTAAAATGACTTCTTATCTAAATTGAGCCAGACTGTTTCTCAGTAATCCCTGCAGCAATCCTTTAACTTCTRTAGGAACTAGACATGGTCTTCATTATACTTGTGGGGGGACTGTGATATAGTTGATAATATAACGAAATAAGTAGAAATGAAATATTCCATATGCCTACTTTGGAGTAAACATAGAGTATGGCAGTTTAGGATGAAAATCAGCCTTACATGAATTAATAAATAAATAAATAAAAACCCAACAAAACCCCAAAACCAAACCAAACAAAAMCCAACAAAAAACCAAAACAACAAAACAACCCCACCAACAACAACCCAACACAAAAGCCCCCAAAAAACCCAGACCCAAAACAAACAAAAAAMCAGTGATTTTTTTTTTTGTGGCTGCATTAAGAGATTTGTTTTCTCTCATGCATCATCCTGGCACAAATATAATTTTCGCCTTTAGTTATGAATCCAAGTTTTTTTATAGTTTTCARTGATGCCTATCAAGGCATTATTTAGCATTTTCCCTAGAACAGTAGGTTCCTTTATGTTTATTCCAAGTTAATTCCCTAGACTTACTGTATAAGGATGTTTTGTGTTCTCTATGGTTAYCTTTAACTTCTTATCCAATGCTAATAAAATAAAATATCTTGATATCACTCTATTGTACATAATAGCCTCAGGATAGAAATGCTTAATGAAAGAGTATCATGTATACACAGAGATCAGAACAAGATAAAGCACTTGCATTTCACAAAAAAGGATGCTATTGCAAGTCACGCTTTTATTATTAGATTGGAGCTGTCTTTTTAAAGTCGCATTCCAGGGAGGTTCCTCTGTTACCTGGAAATCAGCCATATCGTATAGCTGGTTTCTCAGGATGTGGCTCTGGAATTCTTTCATCTCTTATGGTGTCTATTCAGTTCTCTGATTTAAGATTTTGTTCAAAATCAGTCATGTTTGGTCCTTGCTTTTTCTCTGGGTAACATGAGGTTTTCTCTTCACTATATATGTTGGTATTGGTAAATTCTTTTTTTCAACACAAATTATCTAATTGGTCTTTATTGGGTATATGGTGGATTATGTGTTCTTCTACTTCTCTCAGTCACATTTGTGGATCTGGGTCTTTTTGGGCATCAATCAGCTTTGGGTAGCTGATACTGATTTCTGAGGGAGGACAGGAGGGCTGCTTTGTAAAATCACTGCCTGTCCAAAACGCTCTCAACTCCTGGCGCAGGAAAGCAACCACCAGGCAAGCAGTAAGAATGAATGGCACCRAGTAGAAAAGAACTGGCTGATCTTTCTGTGTTAATGCTGAAACAACAAAGCTTGCCAACAGACCGCAGCTATAAGCTGCAGTAGAAGTTACAAAATACATCTGTGACGAGTGTGCCTGAATGTCAACTCTGTGAGRGTAGGCTACCAGAAGACCAGGAATTACAATGTCCTCAAGGCCTAGGACAGTAAAAGGTCTGTCAGAACCTGATGTAGGGTGCCACACTGGAATATTCAGCAGAAATGGGATTTTCTCATGGTGTGCTGAATCAAATGGTCCAAGTGCTATAATTTCCATTATGCTGTCCCCACACCTGGTTAGCGAAGGAGTGGTAAGTTCAGCGAAGACATCATAGACCAACRATGCCAGCAGAAACAAGCTGCGGTTCTTCATATTGGCTATGTGAACTTCTTTGAGCTCATGAAGGCAGATAGGGATTCCCAGAGCATCTTGCAGGATCCAGGCCCTCATTTCTGAAGACCATCCAAAAGACAGCAGTGAAGATGCTGAACCCTGCTAGGAGCAGTTTCTTCACTTCCAAGCCTTTGTGAAGACACTGTAAATGAACTTTCTGCTCTCCAAATGGGAGTTTGTTCAAGGAAGGAGAGAGACAGCTGTAGAGCCCAAGTGGTGCATAAATGCAGAATAATCCTGTAATTAAACACACTAAATGATCATAGGAGCAATAAAGCATGAGCAAGATAAAGGACAGTGTTGCTATGTTTTCGCAACTAAAGATACCAGAGTTGATTGCTGTGTGTTCAAAATCTTCCGGTTTTTTACAGTTGTGTTTGATGAATTGCTGTCATTTCTCCTCTATGGCTTCTGCCCAATGCCCTCCAGCAGTGACTATACCCACTGCTAGAATTAACGCRATACTCATATTACGTGCCGAATGTCTGTCCAGCTTCGTAAAGAATAGATAGGTAAAGTCTAAATTTTTGAGCAAATCTACAGGAAGAGTAATCTCTTCACAGTGATCCAAATCATAGGCATGCCCACTGCCTCTGGATACGGTGGCATCTCCCCTGAGGGTTGTTAATCCTTGAGTACCATTTATTGCCTGGAGCTCTCAAAGGAATTGCAGTTGCCCTTTCTCTCTGAGGCAATTCTAGTGATGAGGCCCCTGCCATCACCATCATCCTCACCAAAGAAGGGAAGGAAGACAACATAAGGCTAAGAAGGTAAATTTCTGATGGGGCTGGAACCAGTAAGGTTGGCTATCCCTGTTCTTCAGGAAGCGTTCACAGTGAGAAGGGACTAGGAAGCRGTAATGTCGTCCCATCTCTGGGATAACTTTGCTGAGTCTGATTTGCTGAGTCAGCATTTGCAGAAGAAACAGGAGCAGCAGGAGCAGAAGAAGCAGTGCCACTATCTTCAAGGTATTCTCCATGCTGTGGGACCTCTTCTTTCTGTCTTTCCGGAGTGACTCGGCATACTTCCTTGTTACATAGCACGTCCTAGCCAAGCAGAAATGAGCCCCCTCCACTGATCGTTACAGTCATCTGCATCTCCCCAACTGAGGAAGGGGGTCTCCTGTGTTCTACATGCCAAGTCTGCCCCTTCCCCTTGTCTGTGACACCGCGTGGCTCACTGTGGTGGCAAGCCCTCATCGCCATGGACACCTTCTGGGGCTTGGTGTCACCTGGGGGGGTTGCTAAACTCCTTCAAATAGCAGCTTTTCTCAGAGTCACTCCTCTCCCCTTCTCATGGCTGTGTGAATTGGAAGATGAAGCCCTCTGATATTAGACTTTCACTAATAAATCTTACTTCAGTTTGCAGTACCTTCATAAACTTTCAGCCTTGGTTAAGGATTTTGGTGTTTCCCCTGTGTGTTCCCRGCGTGCTTTATTTTCTGCTGTCTCATGTTGTGTGTGTTGGGGGTTGAGCGAGATCCTGTGTATACTGAGAGCAGGAAACAAAATCCTCTGTTGGAAGTACCTGGAGCAAGCATATCCAGGTGCTTGCTGGAGCATCTGTGTCTCCAGGTAGGAGAAGGCAGGATGCAAAATGCAGATCATTGTCAGGAGGCTGAAGAGGTGTAGTTAACCCAGACTAAGAGAGTCAGAGGAACATGGTGTTACATGGATTTCTTTTGTTTCACTGCAGACTTTTTTTCAGGTACCTAGATTTTATCCAATTAAGATGGATCCTTTAAATGTGTCTTTCTGAGCTTTGCCTTTGGGAAGCTCAATTCTTTCAGCCTGAATAACTCAGGGCAGTTGAGAATGTATTTAACTGAAATTTTGATTTGAATTATTTTAAAGATGACATTACTTTTTGTAGTTAATGTTTGGCATAATCTTAATTGTGTCTTTCTGTACAGATGAGGGCTTTATTTACATGTTTTTGTTCTATTTCTTCTTCAATACTTGTTTCAGCAGTTAAGCCTCTTTTTCTTCTGATCCTCAAGAAATCATTGCTTGTTTTGATATGCTTGCTCCGTGGGTTTTTTTAATTTTATCAYGGGCTCTAGAATGCATCTTCTAAGGTTGTTGTTTTGGGTATGGGTTTCCCCCAAAGAAGTGTGTGTGCCAACTGCAGTACAGTGCCACAGCCACTCCTCTGTTTCGGATCTGAGATGGTCGGTAGGTCACAGAGCGCTTAGGAAGTATCGTTCTGTCCTGCAAATGCATGAAATGCAAGCCCAACCAGAGGGCAGGTCACAAGGGGAAGAGCTAGTCATCACTCATACCTTCTGTGCAGGATCCTTGGCATCTTTATACGCACCCAGGATGAACCTTCTCTTCTTAATCTTTTCTGTAAAGTGATACTGGGCATGTGCCCCATAAATGTTCATTCATGAAAGTTTACGATATTCTTGTGAGAGTACGTGTTATCATGCTGATTTCATACCTCAGTAATTGAGTAGTGGGTAGACCTATGGATAAAATGCTGGAGATATTCACTGAATTTGGGGTGCTTCAGTGAACAGAAGTATGACTGTAGCTTTTCTCAGCAATTAGCACTCTGAGAGCCTATGGCCCTCATTTACAGATGAGAGTCCTTAAAGCTTCTGAAAATTCAGCACGTTTTCTGAAGGAAGAAGAACCAGAAAAAGGAATGCCGTAGCTAGCAGTGGTCTCTGAAAACTCAGATTTAACTCTCTTGACTAGCATCTTACAGGAAATCTGTAATAAAACCAAACATGRCTTCTGGGTTCATCCCCACAAAAGTTCAGCTGCAGCTGTTTGCAGCAGGATCTGGGGGTTGTTTCCAGTTCTTGAGTATGTTCTGGGTCGTAAAGAAAGCCAAGTGGCTGTGAATTAGGATTAGTAAGTGATACTTACATGTTTGGCCTAGAGCTCATTTGCTAGCAGTCCATAAAGAGATTTATAAGGTGGGCAGGAGTTACCCCATCTTGCCTTTAGAGTGACTAAGCATCTTATCTGGTGTGGAGAGAGTGCACAAGGTACCCTGTTGCTTTTTTTTTCATGAAGKGGAGCTTCATAAATCATTAAAACTCCCGGTGTGACTGGTAGTGGCAAATAAAACATTGCTGCTAGCAATAATGCGTGGAATGACAGAAGCCCAGAGATGGATAGAGGGTCAGTTGTTGCGCAGGGTACATGGCTCTGCTTGAGAAATGGCGTCAAGTAAGGAGAACAAAGTGGATATTATTCTAACGGCTGTTGTGTGATAGTGGCAGGAGGACACTTGCACCATTATGACTAAGCGTTCTTGTCTGCTGCTGATTTATTAATACAGTAAAAAGGATAGGTTATTTTATTTTTGTTGAACAAAGTTATTTATGGTATGTGCAATATAAAAAAAACCCTAATATTTTACTGTTTTTACCTTTGCCAGCCTTAGATATAAAGCAGTTCCTTTACATGATTGTCTTTCTCATCTTTATAAACACCATCAGAATGACACATCTTTCTGGGCAAGATAATAATATAATTCGCATGGATAAATCCAGCCTGAAATCTGTCATTTAAAATAGAGAGCGAGGGCTGTTAAGTACTTGATACTCTATTAACAGATAATCAAACTAATCCTTTCTAGGAAACTGACAGGCAGCATCTCTTCTGTTCAGGAAGACTCCTTAGTAAAATTATGTTATATATGCCAATGGAATATCCCCAATAACTGACCTAAATATATAAAGTATAGGTCTTCAGTAAGCAAGACAATATATTTTGTGAACTGGTTTCACAGAAGTCTTGACTGTACCTATGTAGGGGCTTATCTAAATTAAGTTTTCAAAGGCTTAAAATCTCGGAAGAGGTAGCAGCATTGTGTACATCCTGTCCAATAAAGATGAGATTTCAGTTTGTTGCCAGGAGATGAGCTGCTTATTCATAAGTGGTTGTGACAGCTCACTGGTCTCTAACGGGACACAGCCTGRAAGAAATCTTTTTTTCTTGAGTTTTAAATCATTGTCACATATTGGGCATTGCCACTGCTGGTTGTAGCGCAGATTGTAATCCTTGCACAGTCTCTGTTTACCAGGCTCGTACTAAATGTTTTCTTGACTGGCAGGTGACACTTAGCCCAATTGATTGCTGCATCTTGGTACTGCACAGCACCCGAAGAGGAAGAAAGGAGGGAAAGACTGACTTAATTGCAATCTTGCTTCCTTTAAGTCTGATTGGAAATAGATTTGCCCGTTGGTATAGCATTCTTTAAACTGGTGGAAATAAAGGACAAGCTGTTTTAGCAATAGAAAATATAACAACTGTGCAGTAATAGCCAGTCTTAAAACTCACTCTTTGGTTGTGTTCCTGCAGAGGGCTATAAAAGCTAAGAAAGAATAGATCATTTGTAACTACTGGCATACCACCTATCTCCTAATGACCATGTCTATTAGTTTTTGGCTCCTTCTTCGGTAGTGGAACAGTCATACTGATGCTGATGGCACCAGTGACAGCAAGCACAGTATCTTACCTGTTATTTTTCCAGACATTCATTTATTGGCATTACTGTTGAGACACACACTAATTTCTACCCACTGAGTTTTCCTCCTACGTTATCGTCTGCACTGAGGGTTTTCATACTTGATCTGATCCAGAGAGGAAGTATGGCATTCTTTTTCATCAACTGAAAACACAGTTCTTCCAGTAGTTTTTTTTTTTTCACTTTAAAACAAAGCAAAAATACAACTCCGGACATGATTGCACTTTAAAACCAGGCATCTTTGGCTGGTTTTGCCTTTTGGAACTTGTTTTCATTCAGTGCTAACTATTATGTTTCCCTCTTAGAAAGGAGTTTGAATATTAAAAACTGTTTAGACAAGAACAGGTACTGTGAGAGAAAAATTAAATAAATGCCATGAATGCTACAAAAACCTGCTAAGCAAAACCACTAAAAACTAGCAAAAGTCATGTTGCCCCTAATGATGTGTTCACCTATCACATGATAAAGGTAGTGAACTCTTCTAGTCTATTAGGAATCAAGAGGATGCTAAGCTGTCTGCAGTAGTGCTGTTATTACCATTTATGAATTGGATAATCAGCTGACAGGTCTTAAAAGAAATTAAAAAGAAGCTCTCTAGCCTGTTAATATTCATTTTTAAATTCAAAATATAAAATTGCAGATAAGTGCCTACACCAAAAGACCACAACTATGTCCATGTTCAGAAAAGGTCATCTAAGGTCACCTAGGTGTCTGTGAGCCAGTTAGTCTGGTTTTGCTCTTCCTCCCCATCCCAGAAATTCAGTTAATGGAAAATAAGAGATCATCATCAGTATAGTAGTGATTTGACAATAAAAGTATTCTCATAAGAATTTATAGCTGACTGTAGATTTGCGCATGTTGAAATGGCAAGTAAATAGAAAACTCTGGAGAGATTTAATCAGTTGGTCAACGTGGCCTGTATAAATAAAGTCCATTTTAATGTTGCCAAAGGTGTAGATGCAGGCTGTAAATTATAAGAAAAAAAACAACCCACGTTGGCCAGACCAACATGGGAACAGGACAAGGGAATATGTTTTGAGTGGTTGTGGCTTCAAGAGTATGTGGAACTCACAAAAGGCAAGGAGCTCAGTTTGAACTTTTGGTATGAAATCCTGTGGCAAAAGACTTATGAGCATTTGGATTTCTAAAGAGGAGTTTTGAATAGGAGGAGGATTTATTTCTAAGTCATTAGTAAAGGGTCACTGTCGGTAGGTATGCTATAAATGTCTTGGTAATCGTGTTTTTAAAAGGATGTGTAGAAACAGCAGGAGTGTAGAAAAATCACAAAAAGATAGAGGACTGATAGTTATGCTTCCTGGACACATGAATAGTCAGTATGTTGTATATGACACAGTCCAGATATGTCTCTGGAAGAAATGTTTCACTTAAATACTACTTATTGACAGAAACACAAAGGTGGCTTGGTAATTACGCTTTATTTTATACAGAAGATCAAATTGCTGCTCTGTTGAGCCTTCTTGATTTTTGTTTGTATGGCATAAAAGAAGAAAATTTTTGTCTTATCTCTGGCCCTAGGATCTATAAATTATGCTGCAGGAGTTTAGGGTATTTATCTTACCATTTTTCAAAGTAAATGTCTGGTTTTTCAAGTGTCTTGCAGAATTTATGCAACTATGAAGATTCAGTGCTTACTAATTCATTGCTCATAGCTTTTGTTTGCCAACTAACTTTCTGTCAGAACTTGGTCCTAATGTATGTATTAACTGTAGATAAGCTAAATATGTCTGTAAATCTGTGAAAACAAGCCAGTTAATCCATTTAAAAAAACCCCACAAAACCTTGTTTACTCACTTTCAGGTACAATATAATGAAATGTATTTTGCATCTGACATTGTGTAAAGGATATGCTTTTGAAGATGTAAAAGCTCTGTGATTTTTTAATTATTTTTTTCTAGACTGTGTGATTTTTACATTGTAATCTGCTACATCATACAAGTGGGAGGGGGGAGGCTGTGTGTATAGGAGTGCACACAGTGTGAAACAATATGTAATTTCATCTCTGTTTAACTTCTTTGTAAAGGCAAATACAGTCTAAAGGGGACTAAGCCATTTCTGGCAAGTCTAAAGGGGAAATGAGGATTAATTTAAAATGGAAAGCTTGGCAGCACATTCAAGAAAACAGGAGACAGAGGAATAACTGAGAAAGAAAGTAGAAATTGATACAATGTAAGCACAGAGCTGAAGGACAAAAAAAAAATGACATGGCAGAGAAAAATATATGGGAAATTAAGGAGATATTTGACATGAGCGGAGAACGTGTTAGGAGCAGGTGTTACCAAAAAAAGCCAGTRTCAAGAGAGATTAATAATCAGAGAAGGTAGATAATTTTTATTGCTTGAAAAGGATTCTCGTAAGACTTTTAAGTATAGCACAAACAGCTTAATTACTTGACTTMAGAACCATTTCTTAGGGTTCCTAAATACACATTTTCCTTCTTAAAAACCACGGAGAGACTGGATCATCAGTTGGGTTGGGACCTTCAGGAACATAGTCCAGTCTGTTACTCAACTCAGTAGAACAACTGGTAGTAGCAAAATACCAAGAATCACTGATTAATTTAAAAAAAAAAAAAAAAACCACGAACAAAACCCAAGATTCATTTTTACCATTTGCTTTGCCTGGGTGTGTTTGGCTACAAAGGCATGTTGAGAGGCTGATATATTAGGGTCAATTCTAGGTCCAAAGAATATGTTCTGGAGATGAGAAAGCATCCTTCCCCTGTCAGATTCCCCAAGATGTTCCTCATACTCCTTCGTGTTCCTTACAGCTACGCTCTTGGCACTCCCTCCGTGGTCCCTTGTTATGTCTTGCCTGCTTTGGCCCTCCATTCATTCCTGTCCTTCCTCCCAGTGCCTTTTGTTTCTTTCCTTCAGCTCCTATTCGTGCTCTCTTCTTTTAACAACTTCTCCCTGGCACTTCACCTTGCATGAGGTTGGGGACTGGAAGCCTTATCTCTTACCGATTTTGCTTCCCTGCTGGCAAAGCTCCATACAAGGGACAAGCTTCCRTCCCTTGATGGCTCTTTTGTTTGGTTTCCTGATTGCCATTCAGATTTTATCCTTCCCTTTCTCCATTCCCTTTTTCCAGGCTTTCTAAATCAATCTACTTTCTTGCTGCCAGCAACTAGTGGGAGAACATTTAAGCCAGATGCCAGACATTGTCTGTGCTCTCACATCTGGTTCTCTGTGCTACAGTAGCTCTCTCAGCAAGAAGAAATCATCTGAAAGGAGAGTCTTTTGAAAGCCCACTTACATCCTTGGAGCATGCTTAGGCATGAGTGGTTGTGATTGGTATGTTGTGCAAATTCAAGATTGTTGCTTCTAGTCCTGAGTCAATTTATTTACAAAGGTAACTGGTCTGGCAGGTTAATACTGCTTGTGCAGGAAACTTACAGTGAAGAAGTCAGAGGTATGAAAAGGAAAAGTAAAGCACAGAAATTGCCTGGGCTGGAAGCAACTTTCTAATAATAATAATAGAAGAGAAAACTAACTCAACGCTGCCATGGTTTTTGGCTCAGATGGGATGAGAAACCGCATTATATCTTCCTGGGATGATCAGATCAAGGAAGCATTTATAGGCCAGATTTTCACTGCATTTATTCTGAATTTTAAGTGATCTGTGATGTTGGCCAACTGGTGTAAAATGCCTCAGATTTGAAGACCCTTTAAAAATGGAGAATGTCTAACTTTTCTACTCAGATATGCGTGAAACCCATGCCAAGGAAGCTGATACGGCTATTGAAGTGATTGGAAATTATGCCGTTTAATTGAGGTATTATTAGCCAGTGCCAGGTAGTTTAAATGTGATTAGCTGGTTGTCCAGTGCATGCCAAATTTTTACGTTTGGATCTTCTAGAGCAAAAATTTCAAGTATTTCTAGTAAGCTAATATATGCCCAAACTTTCTCATGTGGATTTTTCAAAAATATCAATAGTGTGAAACCAATGAATATTTCATTAGATCCTAAGATGCCTCAGTCAACAGTAACTAAATTCCCTCATGTCTGTTGTCCAGGAAAGCAGCTTTGGAAAACTTTAGTAAAAGATAAAGATAGCATCACTTAAGAATTCTGTTAGCAAATCTTTCCCTGCTGGTGGTAGAAAACCATCATAGTATTTATTATCTTCTATCTAAGAAGCAGCATTTAAACATATAATTGCTAATTTGTAAAATGTAAATAGGGAAAGTTGTAGTCAACTAGATAATATGTCTTATCTGCATTTAACTGATGCAGTTTAAGTATTTTTCTGTGTTTATTTTTCTGCTTGTTTGTAGACTGGAGACTGTAGCTGAACAGTATGATCAGATAGGCATTTTAATGCTTTTCAGTACAGCTCTAACTTMGGAACTACCACTAGGATAGTTTTTCTAGGTTGTCTAGTCCATCCGTATTGGTTGATAGGGTGGGGTAGTTTCTTGCCGTCTCTTTTGCCAGTGTTTCACCTGTCCCTGTATTCAGTATTCCAAAAAACCGTGACCTTTATTTGTATCTCAGAACAGTCTAGAGCATCTAGGAAAGACGAGATCTGGAGACTTGGGTGTGTGAATGGACCTGTACAGTCCTGTGGGCTTTACGAGCTTTTTGTTTCAGAAGTAGAATGCAGAGTCTAGTTGCAGCTTTTTCCTTGAGGTCAGGATAATTCTGATACACTGCATTAGAAATTTTTTACAAGCTGAATCTCTGAATCTCCAGACAGAGATACTAAGGATATCTAGGTTTGTGTAGCCATGATTTTTGGATCAGAGGCAACTGTTACATCACCTAATTTCAGGCATCATCTGAAACTGGACCGCCTTTCTTGCCTTCCTAGCATTCTTTCAAATTGTCAGCAAAAGCGTATCTTTCAGGGAGGTATCCAGTGGGATTTTCTTTTATAAAACTATTTGTAGAAGTCTCGCGTGCAGTCTTACTGGCTAAAGACAATGTCAGCCTAATCTGCATGTTTTGAAAACCAAGGGAGTTTCAGAAAATCTCTTTACAAAGGCATTTTTCTTTTAGTGCAGGAAAAAAAAGGTTTGACGGTTTGACTTTAGAAATCTTTAAAGGGAAGTGAGGCCTGGATCAGAACAGGTGCAGGAGGAGACAATCAAAAATGTTCATAAATGTTGACATTGTGAGTTTGCTGAATTGGTAATGAGGTTTTTTGTTTTGGTATGGTTTCTTTTTTTTTTTTTTTTTGAAAGGAGGAACATTTCATGAAGTATTTATTGACTCGTGAAACGAATAAATCAGCAAGTTATGTAATATTTATGGATGAAGTACTATCTGCTTTATCCTGTTGTTCTTGAGCGACCAGAATTCTCATAGCACAGGAGGACTCTACAGCAACAGTTGCATGAACAGAATGAACCGGTCCTGGACTTCCAGCAGGGTGAATTTGGCAGTGTTTTAAAATTTTGAAGACTGTTAGAATTAAGGAATTAAGCTCAGTTTCTTTCTCTCTGCCTATGTAAATCTCCTGGGTGTAACAGCTGCATGCCTTACAGAAGTGTAGTAGCTTAAAAGGCTAAGGTTTAAATGAGTATCGTTGGGCACCAAAGCTAATGCACAAGATGARTGGCATCACCCTTAGATCACTCCTACCTTCAAAAACKGCAAGAAGGAGGCCCCAGGGAACTACAGGCTGGTTAGCCTTACCTCAATCCCTGGGAAGGTGATGGAGCAACTAATCTTGGAAAACTATTCCCCAGCCCAAGATTGACAAGGTGATTGGGAGTAGCCAGCATGGAGGTGCTGGGGAAGGGGAAGTCATGCTCAACCAACCCTGATAACCTGTGATGAAATAACTGGCTTGGGAGATGAAGAGAGGGCAGTGGATAGTGTTGACCTAGATTTCGGTAAGGCTTTTGGCACTGTCTCCCATGAGATCCTCACAAAGAAGCAGGTGARCTATGGGCTGGATGGAGCAGATAGTGAGGTGGATTGAAAACTGGCTGAATGGCTGGGCCCAGAGGGTGATGATCAGTGGTGCAAAATGTAGTTGGAGGCCAATAAGTAGTAACTATTGATACCCAGGTATCAATACTGGGTCCRATCCYGTTCAACATCTTCACTAWYGACCTGGATGATGAGGCAGAGTGCACCCTCGGCAAGTTTGCTGATGACACAAAACTGAGGAGTGGTTGATGTGCCAAAGCATTGTGCTGCCAYCCAGAGGGACCTCAGCAGGCTGGAGAAATGGGCTGACAGGAACCTCATACAGTTCAATGAGGGCAAGTGCAAAGTCCTGCCCCTGGGGAGGAACAACCCCATGCACCAATATGTGCTGAGGCCAACCATCTGGAAAGCAGCTTTGCAGAAGAGTGGTGGACACTAAGTTGACCATGACCCAGCAACATGCCCTTGCTGCAAAGAAAGTGAATGGTATCCTAGGCTGCGTTAGGAGGAGTGTTGCCAGCGGGTCAGGGGAGGTGATCCTTCCCTTTTATTCACCACTGGTGCAGCCACACATGGAGTGCTGTGTCCAGTACAAGAGACATGGACATACTGGAGAGAGTCCAGCAAAGRGCCACAAAGATGGTTAAGGGACTGGAGCATCACTCATCTGAAGAAAGGCTGAGTGAGCTGGGACTGTTCAGCCTAGAGAAGAGAAGGCTTGGGGGGCATCTCGTAGATGTGTACAAATATCTGAAGGGAGGAAGTAAAGAAAGCAGAGCCCGTTAACACCATAGCCATTTTAAGTTGACACCATAGTCCAKATTCAAGCTGATTCCTGTTTTTTTAACTCTGATCTTAGACTGCYGAGATGAGTTTAGATTTTTCATTTCCATATTAATTTTTTTTTCTGTCATAGAGAAAGTAATATAAATTCACAGAGCATCCCTTTGCAGGGTAAGTCTTCTCTGGTTTAAAGACTTCCAGTCTTTTAGAAATGCTGAGTGTTGTTCATCAAGTACTTCGGTAATCATTACAGCTCACCAAAGACAGCAAAAGTACCTTAGCTATGGCATTGTCTTTACAGTATCTGCAAACATTCCTTCCTTGAACATCTGCTATGACTCAAGAGACCTGCAATGCTGAAGTCATGCTGTTGTATTTATGTAATTCTACATCGTTTCACCACTATAGGTGGTGTAATTTGTAGCTGCCTTGCTAAATCTCACATGAACATGGATTTACATTCTCCAGGACCAATTCTAGGTGTGACATACCTCTTCAATCTTCACTCTCAAACATCTATAAAACAGCTATAAAACATAGCTGAAGTRCTCTCCCACTCTCAATTCATACTATGATAGCTGAAATGTTACCAGAATCTTACTGCATATCCCTCATCTCACAAGATGCCTTTGTAATTAAATCTGTGGAATTTATTTGAAGCAAATATCATAGAATCATAGAATAGTTTGGGTTGGAAGGGRCCTTTAAAGGYCATCTAGTCCAACCCCCCTGCCATGGGCAGGGACATCTTCAACTAGATCAGGTTGCTCAGAGCCCCGTCCAGCCTGACCTTGRATGTTTCCAGGGATGGGRCATCTACCACCTYTCTGGGCAACCTGTGCCAGCGTTTCACCACCCTYAYTGTAAAAAATTTCTTCCTTATATCTAGTCTACATCTACCCCCTTTTAGTCTAAAACCATTCCCCCTTGTCCTGTTGCAACAGGCCCTGCTAAAAAGTGTGTCCCCATCTTTCTTTAAGTACTGATAGGTAGCAACAAGTTCTCCCCAARGCCTTCCCTTCTCCAGGCTGAACAGTGCCAACTTTCTCAGCCTTGCTTCATAGCGGAGGTATTCCATCACTCTGATCATTTTTGTGGCCCTCCTCTGGACCCGCTCCAACAGGTCCATGTCTTTCCCGTGCTGAGGACCCCAGAGCTGGACGCAGCACTGCAGGTGGGGTCTCACCAGAGCAGAGCAGAGGGGCAGAATCCCCTCCCTTGACCTGCTGGCCACGCTGCTGGGGATGCAGCCCAGGRTACGGTCGGCCTTCTGGGCTGCGAGCGCACATTGCCGGCTCATGTCCAGCTTTTCRTCCACCAGTACCCCCAAGTCCTTCTCAGCAGGGCTGCTCTCARTCCCTTCATCTCCCAGCCTGTACTGATACCAGGGGTAGTCCCGACCCAGGTGCAGGACCTTGCCCTTGGCCTTGTTGAATCTCATGAGGTTCACACRGGCCCACTTCTCGAGCTTGTCCAAGTCCCTCTGGATGGCATCCCATCCCTCAGGTGTGGTSACTGCACCACTCAGCTTGGTGTCACCAAATATGTAAAGAGGGAGTAATTTCTTCATTGCTTGGTAGCAGGATGGCCCCCACTTGCAGTGGGGAATGCCGTAGGAACAATGTAAAACCCAGGAGTTCCCAGTCTTGAAAGGGGAAAGTGTGTTGGAACTGAGAGCTATTCATCTGGCATGCAGACATCTTCTTCCTATGCAGTAAGGCTTATATATAAATAGGCAACAAAACAGCAATGCTTATTAAGCTAGTCACCTTTTTTTTTTTTTTTGTGACAGTGCTGCTTATCTTGATTTTCAGCAGTAAATCACACCATGAGCCTCTATTTTTACTCATGCAGAAAGTCCTATCTGACAAGTTGAACTTTAAATGGGTGGTTAGCCACGAAAGAATGGCAAAGAGTTCACTACTGCAGATTGAACTCTGAAGGTAGAAGGATAACTATTCTAGATTGGGCCAAGAAATACCAAATATTTTCCTCAAGGGTCCGAGTCTAGTAGTGTTGTCAGATGCTCTCTTTTTTTAATSTGTATTCAGTAATTAGATAGGTGTGCCTTGTCATCTTCATGCTTAGCATTCAAAGGAAACGTGCAGGATTTGGTAGTATGGTAGCACRGACGGTGAGAGTACTACATTTTTTGTGAGCTTGTGCAGTATACTGTTTTGTCTGATGTTTTTTCCAGGATCAAAAGTTATCAAACCCATRGAACCAGTCACGTTGCATGACCATGGATACTCAGTAGTTAATAACTATCAGATTAAGCAGAAGTCTAGCATTTATTATTGTKTAAGAAGAATAACTCAAAGACTGATCTATGCACATAAACAAAAGAGATTCTTTATTTGTATAAAACATCTATAATCRCCCTCAGAGTTAGGAATAGAGGCCATTCAAAGCTGTTTGCCATTCATAGTGCTGGAAGGGAACACCTAACAGCAGTATTAGCATAATATAGTCTTCTAAGAGTTGCAGTCATGCATCTCAGCAGTCACTGGATACATCAATAAGGCTTCTGAAGAATCGTCTTAATCTTCAAGGCCTTTTCTGCTGAATGTTTTGGCCTTACTTGGATTAATAGGCTCAGGAGCAAGCTTTCATATTGTGGGGTGGGTGGCAGGTTCGATATATTAAGCATCAATTTAATGGATGAAAATTATTCAGGCCCTCACAGCTGGTCTGCTGTACACACTAGTTTGTAGATACTGATTGACGTTTTCATCTTAATGAGGGATCCACTTACCCAATTTGGGGTTTAGGTTTTGCTTTTTCTGCTAGTTTTCACCCTCTCCCCTTCTAGCTGTAAACAGCTTGATTTGTATTGGACAGTGGGGAAAAAAATCCTTCCATTGTTTTACAGCATTTGCAGAAAGAAGCATTTGCCAACCAGGGGCCATGTAGATTGATGGATTTAGTGTATTAGAGTTTGCCGTGTAAAATGGAAATACTTCTCCAAGTCTATGGTGGCTTCTGAAACTTTTCTGAAAAAATGTCCATATTTTGAGAATGGACAGAACAGCTACCCTGGCATAATACACATGTTTACCTAGAACGGTATTTTTGCATCTTCAAAGTAGGATGTCTTGCTTGAGYTGTTATGGGGTCTTTAAGAAGACTCTGGTCAGTTACCTCCACATCTTAAGGCTACTACATGCTAAATTCTGTAATTAATGCAAGTGGGAATGCACATTTGAAAAAAGATTGAGTTATCCTGCAGGAACAGCACTTCTTTGAGAGCTGTTGTCTTTATGATTTCTGTGACTCCCTCTCTGTTACAGGGTCCTGTACTTTGGAGCTTGTGCTAGCAAAGCAACTTGGGGGTGGATGGTCTCCATGATTTATGCACCAATTGTAAAGGTGCTATGTGGGTCTACAGCGTAGGTACAAGGCCCCGAGAGAGACAAAACACTTTCCTCTTATGTGTATGGAATGTGCACAAGCCATTTGATTAGTTGGCAGTACGGCTGGCAGAATGGTRAGGAAACTGCATATTTCTCAGTTATTCTGCTATTCCCTGGCAGAGTCAAATCATGTCAGTCTTYGTAGTTGCAGATGTCGTACAGTGCGTTTTTAAAAGCTGTAGTGATGACTCTGCAGCAAGCAGTCATGTTTCATTATTAGTTATCCTGGTCACCAACTTTTTCCTAATAACTAACTTACAAAATGGAGCAAGGGTAAGTATTCTCCATGTCCACAGAAAAAAATATTATTTCCTTTTCCTTGTATTAGTCTTTTATATACTGAAAAGCCATTATCTTGTCCTCTCTGGAACATCTTTTCTCTGGACTGAATAACCCCAATTCTTTTACYGTTTCCTAATGAGCTCTGTTTTCAAGACATCCATTCATTTTTGTTSTTCTCTGTTCCTCTTGCCTGTATGTTTCTTGAAATGCATTGCCTGTGTCGTGAATGGGTGATTTAGATCGCTTAAAGAACCACTGTCAAAGGTATTAGCAAAAGTGGTTATAATATGATGTTGTAAAAGTGCGASTTAAAGTTCGATGGYGAGGTTCACTCTATTACTGTRTGGCACWATCATTTGAACAATGATTCAGAACTACCACGACACAATCAAAGTTACCACACTACGAGGTTAAGCGCGGTATCGGTCGCTTAGCAAAGATCTGCCATTGGTAAAAGGTCTCTCTGCCTCGAGGAGCGACCTTGAGCGACGTCCCAGCCCAGGGGAGATCACCGCCGTGCAGCCAGGCTGCCTGGCAGGGAGAGCTCMGAGAAGGCTCACTCRGGCTGTCATATTTATGGAATAAAGCGGKYGGCTTGTRGTCAAATTACATGCGATGGGAAAGGTATGCATGAGRCTCCTTTTACCCACAACTTTCTTTGTCCCTCGATAAATGAGTCTTGGAAAAGCCACCCGCTATTCATGTGTTAATCGCATGATCAGTGTTCCGAGCTCATATGCGTCGGTGCTCACTGTGACCCTCTGCTCCTTTGTGGGTTTTCAGAGAACRGATTGGAACTAGAAGAGTTCTTGGTCCAGCTGCGGCTCAGGTCTTTACCTCYTTTGGAGCCTGTACCCAAGTACTGCTGGTTTGGTTGAGGAGTTGAGTGCATCCATCATGGCCTGTCAACAGGGAACTGCCAAGGCTGAAATAAAATCTATCCGTTCAACTTGTTTTAAAAAAAGTAAAAATACTTACTATATGATAAGTAACCATGTTGTCTGATGCCAGCACATTATTTAAAAGCTAGAGCCTGAGGCATTTACTGTTGCTCTTACAGTAAGTGTGAAACTTARTAAGAAGTCCCTGTAATGAGCTCAGTGGAGCACTCTGATCACACCTGCCGTCTCCCATAAAAGGCATCTCATCCACCGCTGCTTGTTGTATTTCCTTCTTTTCCCTACATCTGTCCAAATATGCTCTTCTGGTCACTTTGCTCTGATAAAAAAACCTATGCGGTTGTCTCCCAGTTCTCACTCTAGTCTAATARGTAAACACTGCGTCAAACACTAAGTGGTTTTGTTATCCAGAAGCAGCAGTGAGATGGGACTGAGATGGCAGTAAGGTGGGGAGGTACYTTAATAGAAAGTGAAGACATATCTTCAACCCATTTTTTAAGTGTTTCCTTGGATTCAGTCTTGGATGAGAGGTATATAGAGAGGCAGAGTTTTACCTTCTGATGCTAAATCRGTGGTATGTAGAGTCCTCAACCCAACAGAGGTGACAGGAAGGTGCCTCTAATCCCAGCAAGTTTTCACAGGTATTGTTAACATGGATGTCTGAACTAGCAGTTACTGCTGCTGCCCTGACGCTCGGGTTCGCTCACATGCTGAAATGGCTGGCACAACGATTGCTGGGCTTTAACTTGCTTAGGTTCGTGCACATTTAGRTCAGCTCAACCTTTATACGTTCTTACTAAAAACTGCTTCCGATACTATAGCTTGTTCCCCAAATATCATAGTACATTACAGATTGATTAAAAGCTGGATAGCGGYATGTAAATAGTTAGCCATTAAGAATATTCTTCTAGTAAGGATGTTTCTAGGGAAGTTCTCCCATTGAATATTCTTACCCTAATGTTTTGATATCCTTTATTAATGAATAAGACAATAATGTGTAGTGCTTTCAGAGGATCCAGGTTCCAAAAGCTAAAGCTAAACAAATTCATGCCACAAATGTCTTTCCAAACTATGTACCATTTAACTGGAAATCATTGTTCTGTTCTGGATTAGTTGTTGAAGCTTGTCYGTGCTATAGAGGAATGCCCTTTAGATGACTCCCTATAGATAGTTCTATCTGGACTTGACCCATGTACTGCTTAAAAAAATCTAAAAGTTCAGCGTGAATTTTTCACACATATTTATAGATGCAAATCAGGTAGTTTATATGTAACTGGGCCAAGACAGAGCTTTTAGTTCTCTTCRGGGTTTATTTTTCCCCAAATACCATAGACTCCACCTGTATTATACCTCTTATTTATACTGTGCCTTCCTATTTTGACTTGGTCCTTTATTCAAGGTCAGAGTGTTATCTGAATTTTACTGCTAAATTTCTGCGTATTTTCTCAAAGACTGTCTCTTGCCAGTATCTTCGCTAGAAATCATTCAAGCCATATTGCCTCTGCTACTTCACAATTCCATCAAATCATATTCTGAGGTAGCCTCTTTTTCAGTTTAGACGTATCCCAACTTACAATTAATCTAGAGTACCTCTGTAAAAGTTCTTTTTCCTGGCTCATTTCTTTCAGATCCACCTCCATCTCTCCATACTCCATTGCATCAAATACAATTAGGTGTCATCTTCAATATTCTTTTCTATTTTATTTCATGTCTCACTAGTCATCTCCTCAAATATTAAGATATTGATCTTTTCCCACCTCCATATGAAAAATGAGGATGTTCTTGATTGCTTATTTTCAGCTACTTTTCAGCTTGCTTCTCCAGCGAGCATCTCTTCCGTTTTCCTCCCATAGACTTTACAAAAGAGAGAAATCCTTTTTATAAATCCTATACAGCTGTCTTGTAGTCCTTCTTAAAGCTCTTATTTCTCTCGATTACAGAGTATTGGTCAGGTARTTGATAATAATGTTTCTATAGTATGTCCCTGTTGCATAAGTTATTTTGGGGCATGGTAGCTCTTTTTGTTACATGTTTGTGCACTGCTTCAAACTGATGAATAATGTTATCTCCAAATTAAGAAGATACTTTTGCAGAGATGTAGTGAATACTGACAATGAGTTAATTAGAATGTATTCTAGCAACTAGCTGCTAGACAGTTTTACATCATGGGGATCTATATGCCTTCTTGGAAAAGATGCTTCTTATAGGCTTAGAAGGAACTTTCTCCCAGTTGCTCATTTAACTAATAAACATTAGGCTCTGAATAAGGCTATTATGGATTTAAGTTCCAAAAGTAAGTAGGAACAASACTAGAAATGAAAGAGATTTCATCCTGTCAGTAATTTCTATGAGTAATCAGACTTGAGAGGGAAGATTAAGCCTGTAATTATTTTTCTTATGCATTATCAATGAAGGAAAAGCTACAGGAGAYTGCATATATATGGTTTTGCATAGACAATGTTCATAAAAGAATAGGAACTCTGTCTGCACTACAGATATATATATCTTGTTAAAAAGAGATTGGAACTTTGTAAAAGTTAAAATACTTGTGTGAGGGGTGGGGGAGTTGTCTCTTGATTTTTAGCTACAAAATATAAAGTATGGTTTAAAGACTGCTTTAGARAGCACTTGGAATTCCTAATATTGGTGGAGGGAGGTGGGAGGAGAGTTGATAKTCTTCTTTAATAGGAACCTAAGCACGATTGCTGGAGAGCATGGAAGGAAAGAAACGAAAATGACAAGTTTTCTTTTCATGTTCAAATCTTAATGAAATTTATTAAGTGAAAAGTGAAAAATAACTGATAAGTTAATATATTTTTTACAATGTAAAGCTTTTCTAATACAAAGAGGTGGGTGGGGCAAAGAAATTTCAGTCTTTATAGCTCTTGGAGATAAATCAGACTTTGTAACTATTTGCAATTGATCCTACTATCTTAGGTTTTCAAGATTAAAGCAGTGCAACTGGCAGGTAAACTTCTTCCAGCCTTCAACACACCTACGGGTATACCATGGGCAATGGTGAATCTGAAAAGGTAATGAATTTTCTTTTGTGGGTAAGCGTGTTCCTTCCCCCTCCCTCCAATTAGTACTGGCGTATGTCAGTTTTTCTTAGTAGTGGAACTGTAGAAGATGCAGACAAGTTGGCATTCCTGGCACTTTAGAATAATTTTAGTAGAGTTCAGAGTATTCTACCATATTAACTACAATAAATTGTGACCATTGTTTTTTCTTCTCAATTCTGCAATAAGAATTCAACATGCCATCGGAACATGCCTAGTGTGTTATGCCATGTGTTGTCCTAGAGCTTAGTCATTGGTTCTTTAGTCATTAAAGAAAATTGTTTGCAGGCCATGGTTGACCTTACTGGGTTTTATGTACTGCGTGCGCTGTATGTTACCTTCAGAAGACTCACAATGTATGAGGAGATGATAGGACTCTGAAGATATTAATTCATTTTACAGTTCAACTTAGGTATAAAGGCTAGYGTGCTGAAGCCCACTGCGGTAAGTGGAGACGGAGAGGCTCCTTTAGATGGCTCTTCAGTCGGACACTGCACTTAGATGGTCTGTATTGTCTTGTGGAAGAGAATTGCCWTGTCTAATTTATCTTGTATTGCTTCTTCAATGCTGGGGTTTCCCTCAGATTTTGAGAAAGCATTTTTGATGCAAGGCATTTTTGAAGTTTTTTATTATGTTCTTAAAAAGTAGCTGAATTGGGAGGCATGTCTAGATCACGTGTACAGTTAAGTAATTCAGGATAGTAAATAGCAGAGAGTATTTTAATTGTTTTGAATTGTTTTATTGTTAATTGTTAAATTGTTAAATTTAGGAGAGATATTTGTTGTGCTTTGTTAGACTGTGAAGAGGTTTAAAACTACTTTGAGAGCATTAGCCTTACATGCCTTTTTCTGATCAGGAAACGATCCTCACTTTGCTGTCACTCCTTGGGTGAAGACCATGGAGCTGTGGTTTGCCCTTCTGTTGGCGCAGGGCCTCACCACCCTTGCCTGGTTTTCTCTGCTTTCCCTGTGCCGCACTTTCCCCTCTGAGGCCATTTATTGGACCTCTGTATGGTCAATAYTGTTGGGTTAAATTTCCCTGTGCCGCACTTTCTGCATGCCATTGGGGTTTACTCAGTCTTGCGTTCTTCCTGCAGTTTCATATGGCTTGAAATTCCTCTGTGCGTAAGTTTTTTTTTTATTTTTGCTTTGTTTAGCCCAAGCCTGCCCCATGATTCCAGTATGTTTGACTGGCCCAGGTGGCCGTGCTCCTCAGGCAGCACGGGCATGCATCAGGTCCGGTGGCTCGAGCGTTGTAGGTGGCAAGGTTTAAGGAGCTACAAGCAATAGATGTGTGGATACTTAGAGTAGGACAYGGAGGCTGATCGCATCGGTCGGGTGTCAGAGCACCGTCAGGACGGCAGGACCAGGGAGAAGGATTTGCAGTAGGCAGAGGGGAAGGGATTGGAGCGCCAGRAATTTCCTGCGGGCCACTGTTGTTYATGCGTTTACTGTGTCAGTCTCTTGGTAATGTACAGAACCCGCCAGCATCACAGCAGAAAATACAGCGGCTGGCGTGCCAGGGGCAGTGACAGTAGCAGGCGTATATGAGAACACTTATCATGAGGCTGACATGCAGTAAAAGACAAGACCTAAAAGAAATATTTGGAAAATTATCGACTTGTGTTTTATTAGCTTTTATATTTACAATGAAACACTTAATGTTCTCTTTTTGAGAGCCGTACCAAAAAAGCCCTGAGACAAGCTATGATTTTGTCTCTCTACACTCTGTAAACAGTGGTTACTGTATTTTAAAAGATGTTGTTCTGTCTCAGGTCAGAGCTACAAATACTGCTCCATAACCAACATTTTTCCTTTACATTTCCTCTTTCTAATTTATGATTTAAAATGTAAGTAAGAAGACATTCCTAATTGATTGTAGTCTTACTGACAACTGAAATCTTTTTATGAGAAGGAGTAGAAGGGATCTCGAGGAAAGTGTGGTTAACTTCAGAAATTAAAAGACCCGTTCCTGGAAGGTGGTGAAACCTCCYGAGTTAGACTAAACCAGAGGTAATTTAGGAGTTACGACTTAGCAAGACGGTATCTCTTAGGCCGCAAAAGGTATGTGGTCTATGATACTTTCTGCTGATTCTTTGTGAGGCTGAGGAACTCGTACTGTTCTGCCTACAGTAAACACCCTGTTTTCCTACRTAGGAGCAGATAAGGCCCACTCCCACCCTGCTCAGGTGTCTAACGCTGACTTGAGGCACATCCCGCACAGGTCAAGGGAACGCAGCCGGCGTTCRGCAGAACGAGGAGGCTCTGGAAGTATACTCGTCTCATCTGATAATTGCTTTTGATTCTTGTTCTTGGGAACACRCAATGAATAAACAACAATCGAGACTGGGCCCAGTGTTAGGACGTTGTATTTCTGTGACATCAAGATATTGTATCTTTTAATCACAGGACTTTTTGTTGATGAGGTTATGGTATCTTTTTTCCCAAAAAGACCCAACCAATGAACCAACCGATCAATCAAACCACAACTCCTGTAATCTTAAGTACGAGTTAATATTTTGCTGTTACTTGTTTAATTTCCTGTGGTGGTTATTACTAGTGCTGTGCACAGTAATTCTGAATATTTTGTTCTTTTCTCCCTTTTTTATGCACATTTGTTGGAATTCAGTGGTGTGGGTCGAAACTGGGGCTGGGCTTCTGCCGGCAGCAGCATCCTCGCTGAGTTTGGTACTCTGCACATGGAATTTGTCCACCTCAGCTATTTGACAGGGGACCCTGTATACTACAACAAGGTGGGTCTCAAATTCACTTTTTTATCATATCAGTCTTTTATACTGTTTCATCATAAATTGCATTAAAGGGGAAGTACTTTCTATGTTACRTTCTATTTGCACTCTTGGTAGCAGGTAAATTTTTTCATGCTTGTATTTCCGTTACCAAATAGGTGACTTTTTCAAGTAGAAATTTATGGCAACATAAGTTTTATTATTTGTTTCAGCATACATTTAAAAATCATAATTTTTAAACATGTTTATGTGAGTGGTCCTTTAAAAGCAAAAATGTACTAATCTGCAGGAAGCCCTCAAGAAAGCTTCTGGGTTCAGATTAAGAAAACTTACTACTAAAAAAAAAAGAAAAAAATACAGATTTAACTATKTGCAGAGAACGGATGAACATTGTTAGTGGTGATCCTGATTCTTGATTTAATTTAGGTCATGCACATTCGGAAGTTACTTCAAAAAATGGATCGTCCTAATGGACTTTATCCAAATTATTTGAATCCAAGAACAGGCCGGTGGGGTCAGCGTAAGTATTCTTATTTTATTTATTCCTAATTAAAGCTCTACTTCTTATTTTGTTGCTGAGTTGGAGGTCAGAAAAACTATTCTGTAGGGCATGAACAGCATTGCTTGAAAACATGCAACACAGAGGGATTACTGAGACTTGAGATCTCCTGAAAACAGTTTTTGCCTGTCSCTCTCTGAAGTCACACAGCTCAATTTTTATGGTACTTTCTGAAAGCAGCTTCCTACCAAATCTGGTGCCTATTCTTACTTCTATCAGTTAATAAAATCTTCAGTAATAAAGAATGAGGCTAAAAATAGTTTCATCATTTTGATTTTGTTCCTGGTTTTGTTCTGCAAACCATCTGGTAAGTGGATTACTTTAAGGTAATATGGAAGTAATGCATGTTTGTGGTGGTTAAATTTGAGCTCCTTCACCTGGTGTTAGGGACTGACATTTCCGAACATCATTCTTTTACTTAGTGGCATGTGAAATGGCATGGTGATTCTCCCTATAGATCCTGCTGTTCTCAATCTGTCTTTTTTTTTTTTTTTTTTTTTAAAAAAAAAGCTTTGGAATGAAAAGAAAAAAATGTCTTTGTTGCTGACAATGTAAGTGGAGAGATAAAACACGAAGATAGAGACGCAAATATGATTCCTTTTCTTGAAGTGGTTCTTCCAAGAAAAGTTGAGTGTTTTAGTGCTTTCATAGTGGGTGTAATAAAAGAATTCTTTTTCTTCAAGGTTTCTGTTCCTGTTTCTTTTATGAATGCAAGTTTCTTTAGGAAGAACAAGTGAGATGATCTATTTCTGTCCTGTTTGACATCAGTGACAGGTTTCAGGGATTTCAGTGGTTGGCTGTAAATATCCAGCAGAACATGTTCTGGCTTGCAAACTGAGAATTTGCTTCTGACTTTTGAGTCTGGTATATGAGGGAAATGAATGGGGCTGTCATTGCAGTGACTGTGAAAAGAGTTGGCTAATCTGATCGTTAAGGCCAAAATTCTCTCCAAAGAGTCTAACATGTTTGAGTGAATAGTGACACCTTCTGAGACTGACACATGGATTGATGAGAAATTCTTCAGACAAATTTAGGTTTAATGATGCATTCAGAAAAAAGAAAGTGAGCCAATACAAATATTCACCTATTATTTATTCAAAAGACAATTTTACGTCGTTGTTCTGAAATAACTTTTTATATTGCTTTTTTCTATTCCTAACCAATTGCTTCTGCTACTTTTATCAAAAGTAGTCTAATGTGGCATATCACCAGGATTCTTTAGGGGCTTTTTGTCAGTTGTAATAATAATGCTCAGAATTAGCAGCTCTTGGGAAGAAAATAATCCTGGTCACTGAGAATAAACATACAATAAAAATTTTAACTTTGCAGAAATTTGATGGAGCTCAAACATACTATTTAATGAATTTTGAAAGATAATATATTTGGGACTAAAGTTTAGGATTACAGGCTGAGACTTAAGTCCTTAGGATAAAAAGAAATACAACTTCATAGAGCCTCTAATTTTTCTGTGCTGCTTATTAGCCACAAACTTACTTCCTGGAATTTGGTGGGTTTTTTGGGRGTGTTTTGGTTTGTTGGGGTTTTTTTGGAGCAAATAGGCTTCCAAGTGCAGATACAGATGTTCTGGTAGTGTTTCTAAGATATCTCCAATGCAACGAGCATTTGTAAACCTATCTTGAAAAGTTTTGTGGGGACAAGAAAGCAAGAATCCCTAATTCTGTTTTACCTGCCACAAACCAGTATGGAACAACGAGAAACTGTCTTTCTTGTATCCCTGATAGATCACTTTTCGGTGAATCTATTTGCAGAAATTTAAGAAGTTACAGTAAAGGCAGACGTGCACTGAAACACTGGACGTATGAGCTGGAGCAGCTGAGGCTTAGACAGGAATTTTTCTTCTGGTTCTCCTGCAGAGGTGGTATCCTGCATCACAGAAGTCAGTTAAGTAAGGGTGATGCCTTCACGCACTACATCTCAGTTCACTAGAGCTCGTGTCAGAGTCCACGGTACTGTGACTGACTGGAGTCACACTGTTGGTATTAAGGCCAGGCAAGGCTTTCATKTCCTCCTCAGAAGGTAATTTCAAAGAGCGTGTGTTTGGCTTATTATATACTTTAGTACTGGAAAGGCTGAGTCAATGGAAAGAGTACCAAAGCATAACTTTTCTTCTTTCAGCTTCTGGGAAAGCTGCCCTTTTCGTCTTTGCTGTGACCTTTAGTTTGATGCATCATACCTTGTACAAAGTACTTTCTCCAGATAGTTTCTGAGAATTATTTCAGAACTCTTTATTTGCCTAGATACATGTAACTCTTGACTCTGACCTTTCTGGGTTTTCTTTTTTTTTTTTCCTTCGTTTTAACACTCTTTTTTTTTTTTCCCTCCTCAGATTTTTTTGGCTCAATTCTAGTTGGGTTTTCTGTTAATCTGTACAGTGTTCCAACTAAGTCATGAGGGGGGTGAAATAGGTAAAATAAATCTACATAAATAGATACATAAACACACTGTTGAAGAAATATGGGATTTAGCTGCAATATAGCTTCATTCCAGTAGTGGGTTTATTTTCTGKTTTTATACCTGTCATTCTAGCGGTGGGTATATCCTGGTGGTGGGTACCTTTATTCAAAGTAATAAAAAAATATAGAGATGTGCACAGAGTAGTCAGACTAATTAATGTTATTACTACCAGTTGATTATCCAGAGAGTATTAAACAAAATAGGTAATGGAAGAATCCATTTAAGTCAAGTTTTCTCAGCAGCTATGTTTTGTCTTTACCTTTTAATTTTTTTTTTAAAGAAAAAAATGATATGATTTGAATAGAATAAAAAAGACACACTTCTGTGTTGTTTTTCTGGTTAATTTTGTTCTAACAGGCTGATAGGTAAACTTGCATACTTAAAGACAATTCCTATTGCAAGACAGATTTGYGGAAGAAAAGAGAAGTCTCAAACATTTTCTGTGGCTTTGGTGTGGCCCTATAGGACTGTAAGCTGGATGGATCTCTACTTGCAACAAGAATTTTGTGGAAAATTCTTGATAGCTTCTACCTTCATACTTGATACAATATTTTGATGCCTTCTCAGAGGTATTTGCACAAGGAGCCTAGACACATCCTCATTTTGTGTTTTTAACCAAAAAAAGCCACAAGGATCGCATCTACTTTATTTGACTTGCAATCCCAAGTATTAAATGTTAGTGTGAGCAACTAATGTACTTTTGAAACACCCCATTTAGAAATCTTTCCTTCCTTTTTCCTCTTTGCTCTAGAGATGTATGCAGTGATTTAGGCTGCCATATAAGTAACTTCTTAGCACGTGTAAGGTCTCACAACATACTGCGTTTCTTTTTTTGAATCTCAGATTTTGCAGAATCTAAGTGTCATTTTGTCTGTCAGGATTTTGTATGAACTGGATAAAACTCACAAATATGAAGCTTCTRTCTCAGCTGCTGGTGTTAGGAAATTAGAGTAATAAAATTCAGTGATAGGTCTCATGGAAGGGGAAGGTGATATTTATTTGTTTACAGCATCATTAAGCCAGCTGATTTTTACCTACTCTCGTTTTCTCATATGTTTAATTCACTCATACTCACAGGTACCAAAACATGTCCAAGTTGTCTGGACTCAGAGAAAAAGGGACACTGCTATCCAGTCCTCTCCACCTATCCAGGGTTCTTAAATGACGATGATGAGCTCGTTTTTGGACAGATCTTTCAGGCCTTTTAGGGATCAGCAATTGTTAYGGGGTTTTTCTGTGCCTCAGAATACTTCTGTCTTTAGCCTCCTTTGATCTTAGGCCACATTGCTGTGTCTTGTTTGTTTTTCCTCATTTAAATGTATGCTTAAAATATATATCTATATATGGTCTGTTCTCTTCTCGGGTTAGGAGAAGGGGAATGGTGTATGTAATATGCTGCAACCTTGTGGCCATCCTTCTGATGTTAGGATGCAGGATCTGATGAGTCATTTCTGCTGTGGTTTGATTTATGAGAGTGCAGGCCTTTTGATCTCGATACAAACAGCATGTTTTGCAATTTCACTGCTGGGCAGTGATGTTCTGGGGACAGTGCCCCGTGACATACAGACCGTCCTTTTTGCTCATTGTTCTGCTGCTTCTGCTGGTGCTTACATAGACATGCACTTTCATTCAAACCAGTCAGTGTTTGTTACAAACACCTTAAAAGGTATAATCAGTAAAGGAACTTACCAGTCAATTAGTAATTACGGTTTCATCAAGAAGGACATGACCATGGCTTCCAGGTTCTTAACAAGTTGGAGGGATGAGTAGAGTCATATAGTGTGACGTAAAATCTAGTTTAAAGCCACGTTTTTGTAATGTTTGCATTTTTAAGAATATAAATTTCCATGTGCATTTAATGCATTTTACGTAGCACTTGAAGAAAGGTTCTGGTGACAGATTACCTTCTTTCTTTTTCTGCCTGCCTCACGAAGCAGCCCAGCCGGGGTCGGGAGCCGCAGCAGGCAGGGCTGCACAGGGGCTACCCTTCCATCCCATCATTCGATTGCATTTGAATGCCATAAAACCCAGTCCTAAAAACTGCCGGGTGAATGGCCTGCCGGTCACTGCTAAATCTCCGTGCTTTCCAGTGGAAATGCTTCGTAATACAGCTGTACATGACTGGACCCTTACCACTGTGTAGCAGGAAGGAATTTCGTTACACTCAGGAGGAGGAAAATGATGTCRTGTAGGCTAAAATATTTGTGTTTAAGCTTGTAATGTGCAGGTATTATTACAGCGTGAGTGGCGTGACAGACAGCTTTTTAATGGGGTCAGCTCATTGTGGGGCTTTTGCTAGAAGGCAGAGCTATAATGCACACAGGGATGTTGACAGATTCAGTTTTTACTTACGGACTAAGGTGATGGACCAGTAGGAACAAGTGGTTTACAATACTTCTGCCTTGGGCTTTCAGTTTCTGTAAGACTGAAAGGAAAATAGCTGGCAAGAAGTTCTAACCTCTCACATTAACCTACAGTTAACTTTGTTAGCTTTTTGTTTCACTTGGTGAGTGGTTGGTTTGATGTAAGCATCAGAACTTTGAATTTAGATTATTTTCAAAAACAGTGACAATGCTTTCYAGAGAAGCTTGCTAAGCAGATATAACAACTAGAATTTTGATTAAAAGCAAGAGATTTMAGAATTATAGAAATTAATCTGTACTGAAGAAAAATGTTTTTTTAAAAAATGAAAATATGTTGAGAAAATTTAATTCTAGTTTGCGTTTGCAAACAGGTTAGATGAGAATACCAACTAGGACAGCAATAACAAAGAAAATGCCAATCTGCATGTCATTGCCAAGCCAGGACGTGCCACTCGTGTTTGCACATTTCTGTAAATTGGGCATTCTTCCTTTCTACTTTTCAATACCAAGAACAAATTATTGCGTTTCATCTGGTTCCAACATCTCTTCCAAGTAATAATGTTACGGAAGGGGAACTCAAATCGCTCTGGCTTCACATCTGGCTTCCTGCAATTGGGCTACCTATGGAGTTACCTGGGTTGGTTGCGTAAGAAAGTTGTGTCAGTTTAATTGAAATTGGTTTTTAGACTGTATATGGCTTCCAYATGCAAGAACATAACCAGAGATATCTATTCTATGTTAGCCTTCTGTGTTTATTACACCTTAGTGATATGTGAGCACATCAAGAAGTTACTGTAAAGTAAGCTAGCATGTGAATTTACGGCCCGTGAGCTGAGTGTTGCTGTTGGGAATGTAATAGCAGATACTGAAATTACCACTGCTGAATGCTGATGTGACGGATGTTCAGGCTGCAGTCTGTTCTACAGTACTTTGTTCACGTCTCCTTACCAAAACCAAGCCCCTTTAGTCAGATTTGCAGGTGGAATAAGTTAAAAGTCCGATGAGGAGTACTCTGTCAGCACATTTACAAGGACTCACCAACAATGTGATATTGGTCCACGTATGTGTATTTAATGCACTAAATTTAAATGCTGTCTTTCAYGTACAAAGTGATTACTATCCTCTAAAGACAAATAAGGGGATTCATACAGGTATTTAGCCTGCCTTGTTACACYGCCTTTAGCACCTTTAGGTGATGTTCTCACTTTCTTGCAGTTCCCTGCATCTGTTACTACAGAGTAAGTAGAGGCACAAACAAGGTGGCTGAGTGGGAGAAATTTATATCCTCTGTTTCACAGTTGTTTGTRCTGTAGACTAGCCTTTAACAAACCAAAGCAAATGCCTTTGTGGATGTGCATATTTCAGTTTCTTCAGGTGGTCTTTCATTTTCAACAGTAAATGCTTAAATTAAACCAAACCAAGTACTTTTAATTTTTAAATACTATTTAGAGGAGGCTTCCGTGGATTTAATTTAATTGGATTAGATTTACACTTCCATTAAAATGGTGCAATTTTCACATGTAGGAAAAGCAATAAAAACAATTTTAAATTACTGTCATTAAATCAGTGCAAGTATTGGGTGAATATTCCTAAATTTTTATGCCTGCCTGTACAGCTGGTTTTAGTCTAATGCTCTTGGGCTGAGCTAGATAATTAACTGAACTGCTTCATTTAAACTCTTGCAGGTAATAGACAAACCATGAGTAATACAYCCTATCTATTTTCATTTGTGATATGACATTGTATCAAATACATAGCACCATCTGTCTAKATTTATTTGTCAGTACTTAAAGGAAAATTGAAAATAAATTTGATTTAAGTGTTTGTAATGTRCTTTGTTAAAGATGTTAAGAAAGCCACTGCATCCAGCAGACTCCAAGACCTGGGGATTCCTCCTTCCCAGCTATTGAAGCCCAGCCAGGTACAGGTCTCTCCAACCCAGTCTGATGGATGTGGCTGCTGCTATTCCCATTTGCAGGTTTGGCCAGTAGCGAGGCTGAGGACACGGCCTAGAGAGGTGCACACGTACRCTAAGAGGACGCTAATGCAGCTGCCCACACGGCCTGCCACCAACAGCCTTTGTGGTGCCTTTGTAGCACCCACACGTAGTGCTGCCACAACTGACATAAAACATAAATACAGGTAGCCAGGTCTTGCTCCTCCTCCCGATGTTCACTGTCAAGTAGATGCATGCGCTCGCATACTCTTCACAAGCACCCTCACACTCACAGATCCTTCAAATATGAGCAAGGRCTCTCAGCCTACCCAATACCCGTGCTTGAGCCCTGGACCCCTTATGCAGCCATTGGCTCAGAGCTTGGGTCTTTTCAGATGCAGGTCTCCTACTCACCAGCTCATCCAGCTAGACGTTTGCTGATGAATTCCACATACACACATGGACTCAGGATTAAATTCACTGGGAAGAACAAGCACACGCGGGTCTTCCCAGTTGCTGACACACAGACCTAGGGCCCTGTGACCCATTGGCTTTTCTCTAGCCGCTGCCRCCTGGACCTACCAGCCCCTGTGACCTGCAGCCCCTTTCTCCAGTTGCTGGCACTCWGACCTCGCAACGCGCATCCCGGTCCCTCCAGTTMCTGGCACCCGGACCTCTCTTGCGTGCCAGTCTCTCCAGGTGCTGGCACCTAGACCTGCAGGCTCTGTGACCCATGGCGGCTTCTCCAGCTGCTAATGTTTACACCTTGCAGAACTTACACGTAGGATAGTGTGTGGGATTACACGCAAAAAATAAAGGATTTAATAAGAAGATCAGGCGGACTGTGCTGGTAGAGTGCAGGGCTCAGGCAGAGAAGCGTGTTGATGGGCAGCCTGTTTACATGTGACCAGGTTAAAAACCCACCTCCTCTCCATTTTTCCCCTGCTCATTCCTCCCCAATCCACCCTCATCCTTCCCTTTCTCTCCCTTTAGCCCTAAACAGCCCATGGGAGGTTTCATATAAAGCCAYAGGCCCTTTCTGCTGTCCCATAAATACATTTTGCACAGTCCTGTAAGTCCCCTCAGATACTGCAGAACGCTCATGACAATCATGTTTCCCCCTTCTTATCGGTGACAAAGTTCGGATTGGCTCTCCGAGGCTGTGGCTGAGTAGTTCCTTTAATGGCCCATCMATCAGTAGCTGAAKAGTTCTGGTCTGTGTTATTTATTGTCTGTTACCACCTGCTTGTTAATGTCTGTGTGTTTAATTTACCAATTTCCTTGTAATTTGTTATTTCTTTTATACTGAATAGTCCTTACCCCGATAACTTGATGAAGAAGATGCTCTCAGATTTTGCATATCCCCACGCATCAGAATRCTAATGCTGAGAATCATCAGCATGTCAGCTGAAGGATACTGTCCTGGTAGTGTGAGCTCTATCTAATATATAGGAAGAGTGGCTCTCTTGAATGCAAACTTTCAAAGGTGCTGCAGAGATTGATAAATAAGTCACTRTTTGAATGTCTGTTATCAGGACTTTCACTGTTAAAATTCAGCAAGAAACCCTTTCTCTTAGTCTTTACATCCACCTCTAAGATTAAAGCCCCTGCAGGTTGCAAGGTGAGGTGAATAATACTGAAGAATGAAGTGGCCTTCCAAAAGGTTAAAGAAATATTGCAGATAAATATTTCAAATAAAATTATAATTGTAGCATAAATTAACAGGTTRATAGTCTAGTTATGGGTAGTGAGAAAGATGCTAGTGTTGGAAAATTCCTGTCTTTGCCAGCTGAAGCTGCTAGTGTTCTCCTTTAACTATGAAGGTACTTTGCATTTTCTCGCCCCCACCCTTACATTGTTTGTTTATTTTCTAGATGCCTTGTTTAGCAGTAGTCACTTAGATTATGTCTGTTAATACCCCTACATGCTATAGACAACACTTAAGAAACCAGCAATGCCAAGAGTTGCGAAAAATCAAATTGTGAAATGTAATGTCAAGTGCTGGCAAAACATCCATAACCTAAAAGGAAGTGAAGGGAATTGTGTCAAGTAGACCTATATTTTACAAAACTTTTCAGGTAATTACCTTCAATTTGGACTTGTGGGTAATAGTTTCTAATGCTTTAATTCTTGKGTGATTTTTTTTCTCTTTTGGCTTAAGGAAAAGATTTTCTCTCTCTTGAACAGAAATAGTGCAGGATTAAAACAATTAATCTTATTTCTTGTAAAAATAGTTGCAGAAGTAGTTCCCAACCTGACTTCATCTTTGCACATTTATTTGATTTAGCAAGTAGATTTCTTTTTTGATTTGCGGTTGGAATGTCAGTTATAGAACTGGAGATATGTGATCTACATGATGGTTAGTTTGGGGATTGATGCAGGCATTTATTGTGGTGGGTTTTTTTATTTCAAATCTGCCTTCAGTTGAGTACATTATGAACAAATGAAAATACAACATGATTTCTAGACTTCCAGCAGTAGGCATGCATGTATCAGTTGCAGATGAGGAGGTGGGGGTGGTTCTCTGCTGTTTAATTTTCTTTGCTATCTTGGCAGATGTCCTTAAGTTTTCTCTCCAAACTATTCTGTCTTGTTCTGTACTTAGGAACATGCATGTGTTTTGAATATAAAATAATCTATGTAATCTCTGATGGGGAATTCCCCTTGCCCTTTTGCTTTACAACCGTGTACAAATGTAATTAACTGTGTTCCAAGAAAAGGCTGCATTCAAATTTGATTATTCATTAGAAGCCAAGAGCAAGTTAATCTGTTAAAASTTTGTTTTAATGAAATACAGCAGAGCTGTGCATTACAGGGAATATGCTTTTATAAGTTTACAAGGTTAAGACATTTTGCTGGTCTGTTGAGCAAGATGCTGAAGCAGCTAAACAAATAAAAGCTTTGTTTAGTGTGTTAAAGATTCTAGTGTTACTGGAAGGTTAAATGTGTATATGGATCATGCATTTGAAAGGGAGTGTCTATAAATAATTCCTAAGATAGGATTTGGATATGGTGTAACAGGGTTTTGAAAGCGCCTGCATACCTTGCTACGGAAAGAGATGAATATTTTATTTTGCTGTACCACCAAACTGTACTTTTAGAGCATGATCTTGGYGGGGAATGCATCAATATCTAGAATTTGAAATCTGTGCCGCAACAGCTTTAACATTCATTTTCCTGACTGTAAATTAATCTGTATTAACAGAGTCCAGCATGTCTTAGGGTACCGCCTGAYATTGTTGAGAGTTTAAATTATTGGCTTTGAAGACAGCTAACTTAAAATGATTGGGGACTAAAAAGGTATCCTTTGACACATGCTTTGTGAGTTTTTAAAGTTTGAGCTCCTGTGGAATCTCRTTATTTCTTTAATAATTGCTTTTTGAACTAGGGTCTCCATATACCTAAACTGTATTTTTGAACCGTTCTTGACTATCAAAGGGAAGCCTATCAAAGTCCAATTACAAACTTGTTACAGCCTTATTACAGTTCCTTGTTTTTAGCTTATTCCTTCTATATCACTTACTTGTTGGAGGCTGTGCACCAAGCTGTTTATATTGACATTCTTTAGACCACTAATAGATTTCAGATGACATACAATAGTCCATTTCTTCTCATTCTGTCTTCAGCATGTGAGACTTCATATTCTGATTTATGTGTGGAGATGTACCTTCTGGTGGTCACAGGAGAAACATTTCCAGTTTGGCAACACTGAGGGGAGAGGGTCTATAGTTTTGTTCAGTGGATGTTGAATGTATCTTCCTGATGGGTTCATTTAATCGTGAAGTTCCACTGGGAGCTGGACTGTCCTGTAGCAGCAAGGTAAAATACCATCTCCTTTCGGAGATCTACGTGAAGACATAGCTGATCTTTCATTGCAGATCACACTGTGGCACTTTTTGGCCCGTATGGTCAAAAATAAGAGAGGGATGGTGATGACTGCAGCCCAAATGTAGGGTGTGGTAGCTCAGTCTCAGTCATAGAGCATGGGCTGAGTAAGTCTTAGAATCAGCACAATTTCCTAGCACCTACAGAGTGACCAAAACTTCATCTAGGTGCGTGTGCGATTTCAGGCATCTGTCATAAGAAGAAAAATAAGAGATAAATAGACACAAGTCCAGGAGAAAGAAACATGCAGAGTAGCCTGTATTTGTCTTGCATGTGGTGTAATCTGTAAGTAGATCAAAAAAAGGGAGGGTCTTCTGTTGCTTCTTTGAATCTCTTTTGACTGTCAGCATTCATGTGTTRTACATATACACATGAACATATATATATGTATGTGAACTGCTGTGGTCTTCGTACAACTTGAAGGGAGAGGGTGARGTTTTTGACAGTGGTTTTGCCAGCTAACTTTGCATAGATGGATATTGGGCTAGATTTAATCTATTAAGGGTTTTCGCTCTCCTGTTTTTTTGTTTTTAATCTGTAAGAGGAGAGTTGAGATCTTACAGGAAGACTAAGATGAATAAACTAAAGGTTGTAATGATATTAAGAGCTTGTCAATCTCCCTATGTAGAAAYTCTTATTCAAAAGGGACTCCTTGGGTTGTGGGCACATACCTACAGCAGTAGTGGTTGTAGCAGAAGGTGTTAACACCCCTTAGCTGTTTCTTCACAGCCACCTTGTCAGGTTAAAAAAGTCATCAGAGGTAAATGTGTACCTGACTTCCCATCAATCCACGGCAAATTCCAGCAGCTTAGTTAAAGCTGCCAGCGGAGGTGGGATTTACACTGACTCCAAACTTGGCAGRGAGGCAGGTGTGCTTAATTCGGGTGACTCCGTGAGTGTAATAAACTGGAAAAGACAACTTCAGGTAATAAAAWGCCACTTTACTTTTCAGTAAAAGGTCTAATGTGTTTTTAATTTTCGCACATGGACTTGACATATTTAGTTGATTGGTCTTTAATTCATGAACATGTCTTCTGAGAGCTGACCTAAATCTTTCCAGAATTATAAATAGTAGCTGGAATGTTTTGAAGTTTCAGGGAAGTTTGAATACAAAAAGGAAGAGATTTGTTCCAGCTGTGAATTCCAGAGTGTGAAAGGAGAGCCTGTTGTAAGGCATCAAATTAGGATACTCCTTTGATGTTACAGAATCATAAACTACATTCAATTTGAAGATGTGTTTTGGTTCTATAACAACATGAGTTACCTAAATATATGTATTAATTGGGCTAGTTGTACTTGCTGGTCTGTTTCACATTATTTCTATTGTCTTTGCACACACTTGAATTGTGCAAGTTTGAGAATTTTAGTCTTCAGTTTGATAATCACTACAGTTCTAGGAAGTAATTTTGCTTAATTTTATTATACAAGAAAGTGGTAGCACTTACAGTTAAGATTGCTCAACGCTTTCCATTCAGTGATTGTGTTTTCAGTTTCTTGTTGCTGCCAAACTTCAGCTCTTCCAACTGGAATATTCTGTCTGCCTCAAGCTGTTTTGTTGGGGTTTTTTTTAAACAGCTTTGACAAAAATGCTTCAGCCATTTCTAAATGAAGCTAGAGATGGAGTGTGATTCTACCCAGATTAAAGTTTGTTTTTTCTAAGCGTACAGTTAAGAAACTCAAGACCCATCGTGTTTTGGATATGAAATACTGTGGGAATTACTTGTTTCAGGACTGCTTGAGGAGAAAACCATCCGTATTTTTCCAAGCCTTTGAAAAATACTCACATCTACTTTCTCCGTATGGAGCACTTAGAGGCATTCTCTAGAGTTGTGTGTGCTGAGCAGGCGTGATCATGCATCCCCAGGCTGGGAGGAGCTGAGCTAGGCTTTTCTTGTTGCTTGAGTCTGTTGTGGCACCAGACAGTAGAATGGGAAGCAACGTCTGTTCCGCTATCTCCTAACTTACAAATGCTTGGCTTTGCAGCCTTAACTCTTCTTCGAATGTAGTTCTGTTATGTGACAACCTGCATGTTTTCAGAAAAATTCTCATGCTGGTAACGTGTTCCTTAGTGATAAATGATTCATAGCTGACTAAAAATTGCACCTCCACCTCCTTTTATCAGGGTTGCCTCTGCTGCAGTTAATTTACAAGTGTTTGCAGTTTTAAGACCTCCACTATGGCTGATGGCATCCTTAGGTTGAATTTCCACTGTGAATTGCAGCAGCTGCAATTTCCAGGGCCTCAGCTTTCTGGGTTAAAGGATTAGAAAGGGAGCTTGCACCTATTCAGAGCAGCTGCAGGGCACTAAGCCCAGCTACATGAAGTAAAGATTGAACTGAAATTTAATCAGAGCCACTCTGAAGACAAACAGAAAAGCAATTCTTTAAAAGTTTCCTCCACAGAGAACGAGAGCTCCTGCAGTGTAAGGCCAGTTGGTACCCAGAACAACTAATGGTGATGGGGTGTGTGGATTTCTTAATGAAAGTTGATATTAGCTTAATCACTTCACTACTCCCTCCCAGTCACTTATCTTTTCCACTCTTGAACTCCTTTCCTGACATATTACAATATAATAATGTAATAATATATATTGCAGCTTTGTCAAAGATACAGTGTTTGTGATCCRTAAGGAAAATCAGCCTTCCCTTTTACTGCTTTGTTCTTTTGTTGCAAAGTAGTTCTGTAGGCGGGTTTAAGTTAGTTTTCCTTTACTTTAGAGTCATAACTAACAATTCCTGTTCTAAGACTTGAGGCTTTTTTACATCTTGCCAGATTTCTAATTCTTTGGTTGGCTATTCTCTAGCAGTCCGTACTTAAAAATATTAAATCAGTGTTATAGTTGCAAATTCATGAATTAAAAATACTGTCGGCGTAGTTGATCCTCGTCTCCTGCTTGTGCTCGTGTACTGCTAGAACGCTATCTCACCGCACCGCTTTTCAGCCCGGCAGCCTGTGCGTGCCAAACATACTTCTGCTCGGCATTTTATTTCATCTTTTTCATCCCATGTGCAGTAAGTGACACGTAAGCTTTATGGGCAAAGGGAGGAGGGGAGGACGTGCCCTGGGGTCAGGAAGGGACAGCGGCTCACTACCCACCCGCTCGTGGGTAGSGGCAAGCCTCACCCTCAGGTGTTGCGACTGCAGCATCAGTCCTGCATGATGTGCTGCTTTTAAAACAGTGCCAGGCTTCTTTCTTTATTCCTGCTCATTGCCAAGAAATGACAATTGAACAATTAAGGCACAAAGCAGAGAGGGTTTAGCAAATCATGAACTGTTTTTAATTTGCCTCATTAAGCTGCTGTTAACTACTTAAAGCCATCTGCTTAAAAATAATTTACACATCTTAAGTTCGCTCTAGAGAGCAGGTAGACCTTCATTAGAGMAGGTTTTGTATTAATGTTATCTTTAGGGGCTCTCAGTTGTTGTGGAAAATACTTTATTACTCACTGAACCAAACTTTCCCTGTAAACAACAGGAAGTGGCCCAGGTTTGTAACTTGCAGTCTGCTGCCATACCCTGGCATGGCATTCCCATACTCTGGGAACCAAGAAACTGGCTTGCTGTGGAGGAAGTTATTTACAGCCTTTAGGTGGATCTGGGTACGAGAAAGGAGAATGAGCTGCGTGAATGCCTAGTATCCCTATTAYCTACTACCATCCCCCAAAAATTAATCCTGGAGAGGAAGAGCAGCCAGATCTGCCACAGTGCCTCAGCTGGGGGGGGTAACCCTGCTGCCCACACCCTGAAGAGCTAGCTGARGAAGAACAAGTTTATTTGTCTCCCCAGGTTTGTAAAGAAACAATTTCGCTTACAGAGAACAAATCACCAGAGARCCACAGACTCTCCCTCCTGTCTCAAGCCGAGATTCATTGTCATTTCAGTTAGATAGCGTGGACGCGCCTTTCTCACCTGCGRTGTATTTCTGTGGTTTGCTGTGAGTAATTGTCCTGCTCCTCGTCAGAGGAGACTGTTTCAGCAGTGATTGCCCATATGAATAAGATCATTTGGAGTGAAACTAGCTTTAGAAATATTAGATAAGGATGGTCTGAGAATTTAAAAGAAGGTCCTCCACTCAGTCTGTGGGAAAGGGGTGGATGTGATTTTGGGAATATTAGCTGAGACACAATATTTGACTAAATATAGATCTTTTATCAATAAATTAAAAACTGATTAAAATATTGCTATGAAATTGATTGGTGTTTTTTTAATTGTGTGCTGTTTATTAAGAAGAAAAATGCCAACGTTTTACAGGTTGTAAATCTTTTGAAGTATCTGAGCAAAAATGTTGCTATGAACTGTAAATATCATTGTCTTTCTATTAAGATTTTATTTGGCTCTTTCTGGCGAGGAGGAAGCCTACGAACAGGCTGACTGCACAGGTCTGCACACAACGAGCTTTCAAGCGTGTGACAAACCAGAAAAAATACAGGATTTTTTGTAATTGCGTTTGGTTGCAATAGTTGAAGGTATTCTTTGCAACTGCAGCTACTGTGTCTTCTAGTTTAAAATAAGACTTCCCAAGGAATCCTTGACTGGAATCCTTTTATTTTTGCCCAGTCATCTGGACCTACATTTGAAAAAATGGGGAGTGAAGACAATATCTTAATTTGTCTTGACTGGAAGGAATGAATGTTCTAAAAATGTATACATGTCATTGAACAGAATATGTGGCTTCTGCCGTATTTGATATGCTCTCATACTTCTGTTCTCTTTGCTATATTTGTCTTAATCTGGAAAGAATTTTACTTCAGGATTTCACTGTGAAACACTTCTTCACGGTAAAAACCTTTAAATGACATAGAGCTAATAAAATAATTCTTGTAGATCAAAGATGTGAAAAATTAAACCAATTTTTAAATTTGCAAAATACTTATAAACATTTAAAACATAATAACTTCACAGCTGTCTACTGAAGAGTACCCAGTGCCAAGATGCTATTGTAAACTCAGTTATTCAAATCACGGGTTGTTCCTTTTTAGTACTCTGGATTGACATGCAAGGTTAGGGCTGATTGAAAAACTTGAAAATATTTTATGTGCAAAACATTTGTATGAGCAAAACATTTTGAGTTGAGCTGAGTTAAATCTCTGAATCCATCTGAGCTGTAGCTCAAATAGCAGGAGAGAGTGATAACCACTGTGCACCTTCTGATGATAAGTTTGGGTAGGGAGCTTTTTTTATAGAGAGAGAATGATACATGATGACCCAAATCTACAGTTTACACCAGCTATATATTTGCTAAGGAATCTTGAAAAATATTTCTGTAGCATTTCCATTCTAGGTGAGAGCAAGTTGTCAAAGTCCCACAACCTGTCACAAAAAGTGATTTAATTTTCAGTCATTTCTAGTTATAGTCCTTACACAAAACGCAGCAAATTCTGTTTTGGCAACACCTGACACTAGCAGAAGACCCAAAGAAGATCTTGCCAGGGTGCAGTTAATGCAGCTGTAGAAGTTGGAAAACTTGCTGTGCTTAAACCTCAGTTCAGCTGCTGCTGTGGCTTCCTTTCCACTTTCACCCTCTTTCGGCTATTTTTTGCAGATGGGGAGGGGTCAGGGAAATAAAGCAAGCTGTRTCTCAATGCAGTCAGCTCCCTTAAAACACTGCTTCCCTTCTCTGTGAAGGATACCTGTCTGTGATGTCTTATCGTGTGTGACCACCAAAAATAWTTCATCTGTCCCTTTCCTGCTGCTGAAGAGAAGGAGCAGAAGCAGTTTGCCCTTTCTGACAGGTCTACCCTCTGGTGCAACTGTGAAAGGCATCAGCTGGGGAGCGGAGGAGCCCGCTGCTTCGTGAGAGGGGAGCCTTGGAAACTCCTGCTAGTCGAGAGCTGGAGCGAGGTRTGCGAAAAGGCAGTAAAGAACACACTGCTGCTGGGAGCTGCAGGGCCCTCAGAAGCCCTTGCTTAGCCTTACCGTGTTTGCTTCTCACGTGTTGAGTGGGAGGAGGATCTGCATCCGAGAGGCTTGCGCAGCTCTGTTCTCTGAACGCAGGAGGAAGGTGCAAAAAAGGCTGTCTAAGGGACGGCTCCGAGTCCTGCGTGTCCCGATGCTAGGGGTTCCTGCGTTTCCTGTACTTGCATCTAAGGCGAGGAGCAATGTGGAGGAGGAGAAGAGCTGCTGACAGGAGAGAAGACTGTTCTCAAATGGCTGCCTGAAGAAGTAGACATGAAATGGGGCGTGTTTCTGRTAATTGTCTTTGGAAACTCACCTGGAACGTGGATTTCTCTGTTTAGGAAACAGACCTTTTCCACTCATCTTCCTGCTCTTTCCTGCCCCGAACGCAGCTGAAGCTGCTACAAGACGAACCTTGCTGAGGGTTCAGCAACCCTGTCCTGGTTGGGGACTGAGTGCATCTGTGAAGGAAATCTGGCAGAGGAGCAGCGCTGACTCAAGTGACAGAGCTCAGCTAGGGAGGAGGCAGCAGCTTAACAGAAATAGTTTTAAGCCATATCTCTTGTGAAGACAGTCCCTGAGTAGTGCTGACATGAGTCGTAACTTTGAAGTCTTGGGATGRTTTGTTTATTTTTTTTCTGAAAACCACAGACCTCTAGTTCTTGTGTCTACTTGAGAATGCAATTGTGCATTGAAGGAGTAATTTCTAGCCCTCGTGTTTGTGGAAGAAAGYGACTCATGACCTGAATGCCCTCTCACAGCTCAGAGCTAGAAAGCTTATGAAAACTCATTGTTTGTAGTTAAATCGCTGAGTAGCTGGATGTGAAAAGGCTGTCTGGGAGATACTGAGATACAAGAGAGGGCCGGGAAGTAATTTGCTCCACATTCACAACCTGAAACCAAATGGGAAAGCCTTTGTTTAGAAATCCACTGGTAAGTAGCAGAGGAGTCAAGAGGCAGCTGGAAGAGTTAGGATAGAAGCATCTACCAGCTCTAACCTCCTACTCACATCTTGAGAGACAAGCAGACATGCTGGGGCAGGACAGTTCTTGGAGGAAAAAGGAACAGAAGGAGAGCCCCAACCTCTCATTTACACCTTTATCCCAGAAAGACTGTGAATAATACCGCTTTCTTGAGGTACTTTGGAAAAGGAAGTATCATATCTTTTCTTTTTTTCACCCGGTAAAAGGGAACTTGCGTGGCTATAACAGCCATGCTTAGGGCAGTGAATTTCTGGCATTGTGACAAAGTTGGTCTTAAACATTTCCTTCGCCTAGCTTCAGCAGRCTAAGACTGTTCTGGTGCCAGCATTTTGGGGGCTGTAACGCTGGGAAAGAAAAAGTTATGTGCTGTTCTGGTTGGAGTCACTTATTAAATCTCATGGAGTCTACTGCTTTTTSAATGAAGGGTGTACTGAGGGAGTGCTTACCGTGGTTGGAACCRGAGCTCCAAGGCTGAGTCAGACCATCAGTAGGCTTTTTGTGGGCATGTATGATAGTTCACCCAAAGAGAAACGTAGGTAGTTCTCACGTGGTTTGTCAGCACAGAATAGCGATGACTCTACTTGTGAAAGGCAACCTCTGCAAAAAAAGGAAAAAAAAAAAGGTGGAAAAAAAAGAAATCTGCATGTTAAGAGGTCCAGTTTGTGTGGTGGTGGATTCTAATAGTCAAGCAGCCTTATCCTGTAGCACATGGCGTGGCTCTGCATGGCTGCTCAGGCATGGTAGAACAAAATAGGGCTTGTGTTGTACACTGCAAAGGCAATTTGCCTCCCTTTTGACTGAAATAGTTTAAATAAGAACGTTTACKTTGAGAAATTCATTAGTCTGTTAAGTAACTACCTTGTTGGAAATAAAAATGTCCTGGGAAGATTGGGTTCTGTGTAGTTCATGGCGGTTTGTAGCCAGCCGCATAACCTGGTTGCATCCTGGATACAGAGATCTTACTTTTTTTTATATATGCGTTTTTACATATATAAAAAAAAWTAAACCCCAAACCCTAGCAGCGAAATGATTAGGTTCTGTGGAATGAAGTAAAAACAGAGGTTAAATTACATTTTTSATRYRAGGGATAGCCTGTGCAGAATGACAAATAGTGAACACATACAGCAGGTTCCATACCTGTGAAGTAAGTTCAGAGGGGATAGGGGATACAGTGCAGCTTTGTCCTGCTAAACAGGCTTAAAATATTGATAATTCTACAACAGCAGACCTTAAAAATGTGAGTTTATATTTTGAATAAATTTAAGGTGTTATATAATAACAACTTCAACCTTTTTTTTTTTCCTCTTTCCCTCCTACAGATCACACATCCGTGGGCGGGCTGGGAGACAGTTTTTATGAATATTTATTGAAAGCCTGGCTTATGTCAGACAAGATGGACACGGAGGCAAGGAAAATGTACGACGATGCAATTGAGGTGATTATAATTCATTGAGTTTTCCAATACAGTGGAACTTAAAAACCATCTTTGATACTTAAAAAAACCCAAACAAAACACAACCAAAAACCGCAGGACTTGTTTTGATCATGTAAGTTTTAAGAAAGCAAGTGATTAATAACACTAGCTTTCAATCYGAGTAGTTTAAAAAGTATTATTGTGTGATATATAGTGGAATACATCTGATGCAGATTATTGTGCTAAAAATAATCAGCTTGTCCAAAATGGTATCGTGTAAAAGCCCAAGCTATAGTTCATTAGAAGGGGATCTAACAATGGTAAGACGTGTGCAGAACGACCAAGTCACTTTTCTCCAGTGTTCAGAATCATTCTAGGAGTTGAAGTCCTGAATTGTTTTATTCTTTAAATTATTTTCTAAAACATTTAGATGTTATATTCCATATTTATCTTGTAAAATGTAGTTCATACCTATTCTTTTGTGRTATGGTCTTTCTTCCTTTCACACATCAAGCAGTGCTTGCCCAAGCAGGGCAGTACCGCAGGATGGTTCAGTGGGATTTGGGGTGGGGGAGACCTTTTTGTGGTGGCTCTGAGCTTTATGCTGCCCAGCTCTTACTTTCTTAGTTTCCCCATACACAGGCATCATCTTTCATCAGGCTCGCTTGTGCCCRTATGTGCCAACATGCCTATGCTACAGTTAATACAGAGAATAACTAAGCTAGTTCTAGTCAAGTTAGCTGTGGTACCAACAGCACCACGGACCGTGTAGTCTTGTCCMAGTGCAGATATGTGCTTGGTGCCTAGCTTGTTGCATGCTCTGTGCATGCTGTGTTTCTTTCAACACAAGCTTTTAGAGCTTAGTTTTGGTGCAGTCAGTCTCCTAAAGCAAAACRCCTGTTCTTGGAGTTCTCAATATTCACATTTTAAAAGATAGTCCAGAATTCTAGTCCAGAATTCCTAGAAGCTGTAATATGTCTTGTTCCTGACCTGAATTTGATTACATTTGGCTTTCAGCTACTTGAACTTTTTCCTTCCCTACATTGTTTTAAAGAGTTATCTGCATCATGTAGCTGGTTACGAACAAAGGTACCATAGTCATTCTCTCCTGAAGGAGAAATGCATTCTTTTCTTTAGTCTCACAATATAAAACAGATTTTGAATTATTTCTTAAGCTTTTTTCTAAGTACTTTCCAGTATGTTCAGTATGGAGACAAGAATGTAATGGTGGTTCTAATATGTCRTCACCTGATTTCTTCTCAGTATTCTCCTCTTCATCCAGCCAAGAGCTGTGTTTGCACTCTTAACCTTTGCCTCACACTGTCATCCGCTTTCCAGTTGGTTTTACTCTGAAGTTGATTATAGTCTTTTTGATATACTGCTTTCCTACTACTGTGATTTACATTCCCAATTCCTCGATGTGTGACCTTATACTTATCTCTATTAAAACACAATTGTTCAGGCAAAACCCATTTTGTCACTTGTTCTGAATGATTTTACAGGACTGACTTTTCCTTTATCACGATCTATAGCTCCATCAATTTTTGTGTCATCTGCAAATTTTTTTAGCATTTATTTYTTGCAGATCATTGGTAGAAATGCTGCCTAGCACTGCGTCAAAGATTCTGCAACTTTCCCTATTGCAGAATCTTCATGGGATGAGGATTTTTCACAATTTTTTTGTTTCACTTTGAACTGCCCTAGCAAGCCAACTTTTAATCCACYTCATATGTGCTGCCTTGAATTTGTTTAGGACTAATGTTTTGTACAATACCAAGGAAATTCCTGAAATTCCTAATATCAATTCCTAATATCAGCATGCACTTATCAATCAAACATTTATTTTTGAAACCACATCATTCATTTTATAYGATTGTTCTGTTAACCTTTTAAAATACTGTTAAAGCATCAGCTATTTCCCAGTCCTTTTGAACTTCCTTAGCTTTCCAGGGTTTCTTAAAGTCAACATTTAGTAGTTCAAAGCATTAGTTGAGTACTTTTAATAGTCTAAAATACAGTTTWTTGGGTCCTGTGGGTTTAAAAATGTTTAGCAGTTGATGTTTAACATCCATTGTGGTTACTGTTGAAATATTTTATTCTGATTCCTAAACTGTGAGCACTTTAAAATTAGAGGAAATAAACTTTCCCTTTCATCCTCTTCACTGTAAGCCCAGTCTTGCAAACATTTTGTATAGGCAAATCTCTGTCTCTGAATGGAGACACAGCAAAGCAAATTTGGGACCAGATGAAAACACGCTGTGGAGAGGAGGGAGAAAGAGCTGAGCTGCTCCAGCTTCACGTGTGCTATGACCTGCAGTGCAAGCATCAGATGGTTTCCYCTTCAGCTTTCTCTCAGCTAAACCTACCCATGTACATTTGAATCTGCGTGAACCGTACTGATTTATGCGTTGTGGAACATCCTTCTGTTTCAGGGTTTGTGTTTATCCCAGGTCCTACTTGACATTGAAGGACATGAGCAAAGAGTCAGTGAGTAGGATTCGTTTCACCTAATTGCAATTTGAATTTTTATTTAAAATCTTAAAATATTTTTAAGAGCCCATTCCCTTACCATTCTTTTRTTGTTGCCCATAACATAGGTCTTCCTCCATAGCTGACACTTCTTACTCTTTGTTTTTCAAAACTTGGAGCAAAAGTTTGCGTCATTTATGCAYGTAGAAGGGTGTAAAATACATTCTTCCCACTCATAGCACGGAGCTGGAAATGTTCTCACCACCCACCAGTCTAAAAGAAGGTCTCTGTCCAGCCACACTTCACTCCCTTAGCTTATTACAGGGCGGAGAGTGGAAGATAGACAACCATACCTTCACTCTCAAGTTTTGCAGTAGGTGGTGATATCCCATTCCTTGGAGGTATTAAGAGGAAGAAAGATGACGGTGTCTGTTCTTCAGATGTCATGATTTCCAGTCCATGGCATATGAAGCYTTACCCAGGTCACCACATACTTCATAACAAGAGTACAAACAAGTTCTGTATCTGACACCTCTCTGTGCTATATAACATTAGTGCAGTCTTCCACTGTAAAGGACGCTTCATTTCAATGTCCTAGTATGGAGATTCACAGCTGTGATAAAAGATGAAATTGTGAAACTTGTTGAGATTTTTTTGTGGTGATAAATATTGAGGATGGGCCTCTTAACTTTGCTTTCAACATCGTCATGTGGACCTCCCAGCTAGTCTGGTTCAAAGTGTCTTTTCTCCTTCTCACATCGGCTGGAGGATAGGGAAGCTTCCTTTTGATCTGTTGCCTTGAGTAGTCTAATCTGTTAGGCTCATGAATTTGATACTCGCTCTTTCTTATTGCACAACATTAGATAGCTAAAAGAAGGATTCAGCAGTGTGTTTGACTATCACAACATAGCAAGTACTGCTGCAAGACAGCTCAGAAAATGCTATTTTCTGTAGTCGTAAAAAGCACAGAAAGCATAAACATCAGATAGAGAACATTCTGTTTTCACATCTCGGTCTATTGTTTTGGGCATTTCACAGACTAAGGAAGCTTCTTCTGTCAGTTAATCTCTTAGTTGATGTGAACTAAGTCTTTTCTTCGGGAGCTTAAGTATGCATGCTCGCTCTCCTGGTGCCAACCATGGTGGTTTTGTCCCCCTGGAAATGCTTCTGCAATCATCTACTCCTCAACAGTTATGAGATTACAAAAAGATATAATTCAAAAGGGAATTTCACACAACAGTTGGAAAAAAATGTTTTCCTCCAGGAAATAAATAATCCAAACCCTTTTAAGCCTTCTTGCTCTTCATAGTAAAAGTGGCTTTCCTTTAAAAAGGACTCTTCAACTTTTAGATACCATATGGTCAAAAAAAACCCTGTAATCATCATGATGTCAGTTTTGTCACAGTCTAGGATAATTGAACCAACAGAGCTAATGCTACAGATCTTAGTATCATCTTCAGTGGCAGAATTTTCAGCAGATCCAATCTTTCCTATACCAGTACTTTCAGAACAAATGAGGCTTGTACAGTTAACAGGCTCCCTAGCAGCAGAAGCCATGGAATCATGCCAGTCCTCCATGCCAATTTGYGTGATTGTTAGACAACCACTCTGGCAGCTGTCAGAGGCTTATTAGTTTCTACTCTGCCAGTTATTTCTGCGTTYTTCTCACTGGATCCTGCCGTCAGCGCAAACTTCAGATCTGTCAGTGGTATTAGTGAAGAAATTAACCCAACAGGAATGCAGACCGGCACTTCTGTTTCGTTGCCTTCAGAACGCACAGGCTCAGTAGAGGGCGGTGGAGAAATTTTACCATCCAAATGATGGCTCAGTCCACAGTGCAAGTAAGGAGCAGGGCCCTACTGATGATAACGCAGTCTTCTCCCCTGTAATCCACTGCATTGGCTTTTAGCTGGYACGTTCACCTTGGCCGTATGGGGACTGCCAGATCTTCCCTGGCTGCATGGCTGAGGTGTAGATTCACATCACTGTAACCATTCAGAAAAGTTGCTGCAAGCACTGCAGCATCTCAATTCAAGAACAGATTCAGAAAACCATACAGAAACACATCCATATTCAGAAACACCACTATTTCAGATYACTGTTTATATTATTGTCTTCCCCAGATGAGGCTCCTAATCCTACAAATTCTGCCTTTTCTAACTGTAATTTCAATAATTCTGTTTTTAGAAAAGTTTTTTGTTGAAGAAGACTTTGGAAGGCTGTCAGATGTTATTTCAGTACCTGGATGGAGGATTTCCATGTTACCAAATATTGCTGAGCTCAATATAGCTGTTTTAACAGTCCTGTATCACTTAAGCATCAGCTTTAAAAAAAAAAAAAAGTTGAAATACATACTACAGTCACAGAAGAGCTTGAAGCTTTCATTTGTCCATTTTGTTGAAAACAAGACAGTCTCACTTTTTTTATTTAGAGGGAAAAGCTATTTCACTGTTCACTTTTAAACCTGAATTTCAAGTTGCAAGCTGATTCATCTGTGTATTTATTGCTTGAACCTGTGTTGCAACGAACTGCATGGTTTGCACTGTGTAGATAGCAAGGAGACAACTGTGCAGCACACATGACCTCCGCATCCACGATAACTGATTTAGTTATATGCAGGATCCTCTGCTTACGTGTTCTCAGTATACCTAGTTCTAGTGCAAAATACAGCTGTGGACATTTGGGGTGTAATTTGTGGTAGGTACCAGAAAAGTAATGGAGAGGGGTAGTAAYTCACTTTTGTAATAGATCTTGTGGATGGCAAGGAGAGTAGTRAATGCCTTTTTAATGGTACTTTAATCCTTCAACTCTAATCAGCCTTGGAGTGCTCTGACAAGGCATGCACTTTGAAGGAAGTTGTGAACCCATCAGATGGTTAKGTGTGGAAGTACAAAGGAGATTTCTGTAAAGAAGATAGGAGTAATGTCTTCATGGTAAAGAAGATAATGGTCTTTATTATTATAGGACTCAAACTGTAACGAGATTCTAGTTACAAGAAAAACTGTCTAATGCTAAAGATAGTAAGTACTGYGGTAGATTGGTGGGGAATGTGAACCTCTCTGAGAGAGGCTTAAGTAAATATTCTGATCCATGTAGTCTGCAAACTTCGGAAAGTTAGGTCAGCTATTCTTCATCCTACTACCGGAGGAATACTATTTATAAGTCACATGCAACAACATATATTGCTACAAATGAGAAAAGAAAAAGCAGCCATTGCCTCACCTGTAAAATAATAATGTTTTTTGTGRACAGCTGCTCTAACCCTCACCCATCCTCTGACCATGTGGAATCAGAAAGCTGCTATGAAGAAGCAGCTAGAAGGTGGCTGGAGCATTCCTGTCACTTCCTATTAAAGACTGACTGAGAGTACAGGTGCTGCCTTTACATATGTTGCGGACCAAAAGTTTCCAACGTGAATGTATTTTCTGAGTACGCACAGACTGTGCAGCAGAACAAATAGGTACTTCTCAGAGTTAACAGGCAGACAAACATTGAGCCTTAAAATATGTGCTGAATTCTCAGCTAGAAGTGCAATGTTATCTATGTCATGATTTTCCTATGTTTGATCTCATTAGCATCATTTAGCAGTTAGGGTATTTTTTTGTGTGCATTGAAATTATATTCTTATAGCTGTTTGTTCCTGTAGTGATCAGAAGTTAATTTGAAAGAAGAAGAAAATTCTTTTTGTTTTGAAAACAGTACTTTATTCTTTGAAGGAGAGTTAGTATGTAAAACTTGCATGTGAAACAGTATTTGAAAGTTCTCTCAATCTTCTTGTAGGCCATAGAAAAACATCTCATCAGAAAGTCCAATGGAGGACTGACCTTCATTGGGGAGTGGAAGAACGGGCACCTTGAAAGAAAGATGGGCCATTTGACCTGTTTTGCAGGGGGAATGTTTGCCCTTGGAGCAGATGGTTCCAGAGATGATAAAGCTGGACATTATTTGCAGCTTGGAGCTGAAATTGCACATACGTGTCATGAGTCRTATGACAGGACAAGTAAGATCTATTGCTAATCTAGTTATTTCCGTAGTTGAAATACAGAAATTGTYGTAATTTTTTTTTTAAGATTTGTTATGGACCTATGCCTTGTCTAACATGCACTGTTTTTATGCCAGTATAATTTTTTTAACATCYACGTATTTACTTCTGATCTACGTCATGGTGAGTAAATGTAAAACCAGACTTTATATGGTTCCTTCCTACACGTTTATCCCTATTTTTGGATCAGTCAGCTAAGATAGGTTATATGGGTGCAGGGAGGAAGGAGTGTGTGTGAACTCTTGTCCTCCCARATATATAGGGCAGTTTTTCATTTCATATATACTGTTCTTACAGTTATGTAGAGTGMAAAATTTACAAATACACCTTTTGCTGTTTTTAGTAATAGTACATTCTGGGTAAGTACAATTAAACTAGAGAGGCCYGCGAACTGTGAGATGGCCAAAGACCTGACTAGTGAGGCGGCAATATCAGACTTCACTGTTGGGCTGGAAGTTTCTCAAGTTCAGTCTTTTGGACCAGGTTTATTTTACATCTTTAATAGCTGATTACACTTACAGTGGCCGTAAAGTTGTAAGACGCAAGTAAAACAGAAGAATCTCAGAACAGTAAACAGGAAGATCTTGAGGACTGGACTATCAGAAATAAGAAGTTCACTAGAAAAAAGGCAGGAGCTCTTTCTCTAAACRGAGTCAAAAAATGCCAGTGCAGGCCTAGTCTGTATCAGGTGAAGAATTTTCAACAGAGATTAGAGAATATTAACACTGCCTTAGAAGACGCGTGTAATTTGTCATCCAGAATACGCTGTACAAATCTGAATTTCAAGCAGAACAAATGCAGAGAAGGACCAACAGAATGATTAGAGCGACGGAGCTTTTATCTTACAGTGGGAAAATAGAGAGGTCAGCCTGCTCAGACTAAAAAAAGAATGCCAAAGAAGGGAATAAATCCGTTGTCGTCTCAAGGGGTAAACGCTGAAAAGAAATAGAGTTATTTTAAGATATAAACAACACAGTTGTACCAAGAGCAAGATTTGTAAGCTCGCCATAAATAAATGTAGGTTGGAAATTGGAAATGGCATTGTGTAGCCATCAGAGAAGTGAGCTTCTGAAATAACTTCCTAGTAGAAGTAATGGTAACTAAAAACTCAGTTTTAAGATGAGAATTCACCTATTTATTCACAGGATTACATAGTATCATTGTATAATTGCYTGTCATTTTAAAGAATTCAGTCACGTAAGTGATACTTTTACCTGGGTAGCAACGGCCTTAAAAAAAAGGAGAAGGAAAAAATATGAGGATGCTTAAGGAAAAAGGTAGGACATAAGTAGCTATTGTTGCATTCTGAAAAACTGCATTTAAATGTTTAATTTGACACTTAAAAATAAACAATGCTAAATTTACAGTTGTTTGTGCCATCCTAATTTTATTCCTTCAGATGTTTATTCTGTACCCTAAATAAGTCAAAAGATGGAGGGGATAAAAGTTTTGGTTACCTACTTAGTGACTGTGTAAGAACACACATGTGCAAGAAATAGACTGAAAGTTGCACAGACAGCTATAAATTTGCAATGCCCTAGTTTTCTTTTGTTCAGTCATGCAATCTCAGGAATGTGGATTTTTTTGTTTGTTTGTTTTTTCCTGGACTGATTTTTCAAAGGAAATAAAGAACTGTTAGGTGCAAAATGTCAACATCTTCATTATGCTTTAACAGCAGGATTTGAGACATAATTGTACACTTTAATGACAGAACTAGCTGGTTGCAGAAAAAAACCTCTCTTTCAGAGGGCAGACGGTCATCCTGGTTCAGCTGTTAGGCTTATGTTTCAGTCAGCAAAGGGGAGAGCCTGATCTCTTTCTCCTGTAGACTTGGGAGAACTCTTGCCCCATTTGGTGTCCCCAGAAGAGATGGCGAGGTGCTGAGGCTGTGTGCTGAGGACAGAGAGTTCTTTTCTTCAGATAAACCAACCTGAGCTGCCCTTTCTTGTGTCTTCCCAGGTTGGCTCATAATAAACTGCAGTACATGCCTGGTTTTATAATATTTTAGTATAAAAATACTACTTGATGAAGCAACCTAAATTTCCATAAGGGCTGAGGATGAGGAAAGAAAAAATGCTGTTTCAAGGTCCAGTCTCAGCAAAATCAAAACAGAATTTCACAGAATAAAAGCACTTCTGGAAAAGAAGGACATTATATTGCCAACTGTGAGCAGCCTGTTGCACATATTGCAGGTATGACAGCCTGTTTAAAAAAAAAAAGAATTTGAGATTTCAGAAAGCTTCAGGCAAATTGAAATTGTRTATTTGCTAGTCTTTACAATAATGTTATCATATAAATTATGGAATACCATCTCCTGAAATTCTGGTTTGAAATCATGCTTTCCATGTCTTGCACGAATAAGTAAACATGGTGACATGACAGATGATTTAGGGTCCAGGACTTCTGGATTTTCAGATAAATTCCATTGGAGCAACTTTGATCTGGACAGATTTTGCCAGTGTGATAATAAGTAAAATGCTCTTGTCTTGCAGTGACAGTCCTATTTAGTTAGCATTGAGGTGATTTTCTTCCATGACATTTGTGGCTGGAGGTTCTTGATGTATTAGGATTTTTTAAGGCAATAATAGTATCCTCTYAGGTCACTTTCCCCTCTCATATGTTACCCATATGTTTGTTTTCAGACAAACTCAATCACCCTCTATAAGGCAGAGCATTTGTGGTCACTTCAGCCTTTAACAAAACAAGACTTCACTTATTTTGTCAAGCTAATGTAGCCCTTTCACTTGTTCTTGTCTGTTTGCCTCTTTTCTTCATTTACTTGCCTTTGGGACTAAAGTTATCACAATTGATGTGAAAAGTCATCTGTTGAATTATGGTTGCCCAGACTCTCATCATTTCTAAGACCATCTTTCTGGTCCCTTGGATGCATTTTGCTTCTGTTGATGGCTTCTAAGACCCTTGAGGTCTTAGACAGGCCATTATGAATCCTTCTCCGCTTTCTGGTCTACCCCTTGATGTCAAGAATTCTGTCACCATCCAGTTTGTGCTCTCAGCAGTAGATCTTCATGGYGTTTAGGAACCATTGCCCGAGCAGGCAGTTATACCCTCCTCTCCCAGCTGACAGGTGGAGAGGCAGATTGTATTGCAGGAATCCCACACAAGCCTAGCTGAGTTACAGTGCTCCCAAACATATTCYAACCCATTCACCAACTCAAATACTTCTTTTAGGTTCCCCAGATGCATAATGAAAAGATGTGTGTTTTGCCACAACTTATTTGGGGAGGATTGAGGACCATCCTGCAGATGCAAAAGCATCCTGCTTTTTCACCTCTTTACTGGTGAAAAATTATCCTCTGCTGCCCATCCTTTCTTTCCATTTTGGCAACAGCAATCACTTTGCCATGTAACCAGCAAAAGTTGCCACACGGTCACAGATTTGCACAGTAATATTGTAGACTGACTTATTYGCCTTAGCCTTGGCATCATTGGAATGAGAGCTTTCCACTGACATTTTGGGTATTCCTTAGTCCCCTGGAATGTGTATCAGTGATCCCTTGCAGGTTTTTTGGATGCTAACAGTGCATCATTGGGGCTTGCTGAAGATTTTAGGACATTTCTTAACTTGATTGGAAGTGTGGCACAAGTTAAAGTACATCGTCACCTTTTGGACAGATTGTTGCTGGCATGACACCATGCCACGTCTCCCAACATATAAGTAAGACCAATCTCAGGTCTGTGAAGCTACCTTAGAGAGACCACAGCCTATTGCACCTACGTGTCTTGCTGGGTCAAGCAAAGATACTCGATCTCAACCCACACGACTCAGTTTCTTCCTCATTACCTAACACCATTATTGTTGGTAGTTGCTGCTGCTTTAGTCAGGATTAATCAATACTAAGATGAGTAGTTTTTTCATAGAGGCAGATGTGGAGGAAAGATGAGACCCCATTTTGGACTTACGAGGACTGCATGTGTTCATACATAAGCTCAGTTCAGGATGGTGATGGAGGAGATCATCCCAGCTSTGCAGAGAGCAGAAGGAGTTTTGTCTCTTGAATTCAAGGATACCTTATTCTATATCTCAGTCAAAACAGATAACAGGAGGTATGTCTTGTGGTAGAAACAGACTCATTCCAGTTCAAAAGTCAGTTCCTTGACTTCTGTACAAATCTGAGGTTTTTCATAAGGTACCTGGCCATCACAGTAACCCAACTTGGGTGAAAGTATCTGCTTTTGTTACCCAAGGGACCAAGTAATTAAAAGCAGGTTAATCATTCCTTTCAGATTAGCTTGGGGCTTTTTAGCTTTGGACAGTTAAACTGAGTTGACATCCTGCTGTTTTTTGGGAGCAAGTCTTCCAGACCTACCCCTGAGAAAATTTTGCTATCCTACACATGCTGTTTTCTCACGTCAGGCCCAAGTCTCATTGTCCAAATGTAACGTGGTCTGTCTACATGTGACAGCCTTCTCCTATATGACTTGTTACAAGTTTTGCGTTAATCCTTCTAGATGTTGCTACATCCTTTGGGTTCCCTTTCCCACCAGATTGCATTCTGTCAGCACTTAAGTTACCCATTTCATCTCTCATGATGCTGTCTGCTCCACAGTGCTGATTAGTACAGAGAAGTTGGAAAGTCCTTGCGACCATTCCTGGTGTATTTCCGTGGGCACTATGTCCCACTGACAACTGGTATCACTGCCATGTAATCAATGAGAGGTTTATGCAGGGACAGAGTCTCTCAGATAATCTGATTCACCTGTCCATGTTCTCCAGGAATATCTGAGAGAAGACCTCAGACTCCTGAGCTGTAGGCTGGAGAAGYGACTGGGGGTATCCTGAGAAGCTCAGGCTCTTGTCCTGGCTCTGTGAAAATCYCTGTAGATTCTGCTTAAGCTGAGGATCGGTCTATAGGATCATCCACCCTGTAGGGTGCCTTTCTAATTCATCAGGTGGAGGAAGCTGATCTCTTTGGAAGGTGAAGGCAGGGGCTACAGGCATGATTCTGATCTGCCTCTGAGCAAGGGATTTGTGTTTCCAGGATCCATTGAACTTGTCGGCATGAGACCCCTGAGGCTCTTCCTCTCTTTGGGGAGTTGTGAATGCATGTGGCACCCCTTGGAAACACCAAGAATTTGAAAASGCTTATTGACGGTCAAAGTGAGAAAACTTAACTGTAACCAGAATCATCTTGTGATGTGTCATCTACAGATGCCTCTGCTTCCTATCTACTCCGCTTTTTTCTCTACCATAACCTATTGATAGATTATTGCTGCAGTCATCCTAAATCTCCCATCCTATGACAGGAGATTTCAAGATCTTTCTATAGTCCAGTGTGCTCTAGATTTGGAGAGAAGATTGAGAGAACCAAAGATAGAAGGCATGCTCTGGTCTGTATGCCCATGTACCGGCACAGCACAAGGAATCATCATGCTGTCAGTGGGCACTGGTAAGGCTAAAAGAATACAGCTTCATGTGCTTATCGTGCAGGGTTTCTCARCCTTTAAGCTTGTATGTGGACTGCGCATCTTGAGGTATTCCAGTTATTGGGGATTGGTTCTTTGTTTTACGTGCTTAACATGTACCGCTGAGAAACATGGCAAAGGCATAAAATAACTGGCAACGCAAAATCCATAAAGGGTAAAAAAAAAAAAAAAAAAAGTCCAATGAAATTGAAAAAATAGAAAGACCACTAACAAATCAATCTGAATAATTAGCTTTCATAGGTATTTCAGAGGTTAGATTAATAAGCAAAATTRTCYACATAGATGGCAGCATGTGCTGATTTATAGCACACAGTATTTTTAGTAAAATATGCCATCGCTTATACATAAGAATTTTCCCAGCCATTAGCTGATAGTATATAAAGTATTTACTGACTACAGACAGATTATTTTAGGATTAAGTTTTCTGCACATCTTTAAAGACAAGACAAGTTCTTTCTTGACAAGAACTGTCCTCAGAATCTAGGTACAGCTTTAGCTGTTCTTACATGTGTGACAATGCAGAATAAGCCAGATGACTTAAGATTTCAGCTGAGACGTTTTAAGGGTATGAATAGATGCGGTCTCTGTCCCAAGACTCTCASTAAGCAGCTAAACAGGCAAAGATCAAGAAACAAGACTAATTACTTGTTTTCGTGAGAAGTATAAAATAACAATGTACATTGATGGAATGGTTCAGAGAGTCTCAAGCAAAAGTATCTTGGAAGTTCTCTTCCTCAAATTTTATATGAGTTAGAGCCTAGAAAGTATTGTTATAATTACGAATCTTTTCTTACTTTCAGGAAATTTATTGCTAGATTGACTGTAGTCTTAAGGGAACAAACAAAAAATTAAAATATGTTTTAAAAATTATTTCTAAAATTTATCTTCTAGATAAATATTTATCTAGAAGTCTGAGGATTTGCCCTTATTTTCAGCAGTGCTAAATACAGCTCTCATAGAGGTCAACTTTAAATCAGTTAAAATCACTTTTAAAATGGTACTGGTTGAGCTTTGCAATTTTGCACTATGGTGTGAAATTGTTTCTCATCTGCTCTCCCTGCCTAGGCTGTAGCCTGTCAGCCCCATTAATACTAAAATGCCTGSATTAATGTGTGACCACTATAGCATTGTAAAATGGCCTTAGATGGTTCTTTGCTTAGAAGAATGCTCCCCTGAAAGGTACTATGTTCATAGTAGCTTCTTTACTTCAGTCAGCTATTAGTAGAAGTGCTGTGATTAATTTTACATCCTCGGATTCAGATAAAAATTCAGTGAGATTGTCACAATATGCAGGGGTCACCCATCCTTGGGTGGTATAATTTCTTGGAGTGCCCAATAGYGTTAGAAGTAGATATGAGTAAATAACTAAAGGTTTAATGCACCAGCAGGCTACAAAGCAGGAGAAGGTGTCACAGTTTCTGTAGGTGMTGCATCACCAGAACTGCCTGAAATCCAGCTGCTTTGGTGGATGCGAGTAATACAGCTGACATGGTTTACCTGATTTCCAAAAGGCTTTTTCAGAAGTTCTCTACTAAGGCCCTTTAAGGATGTTAAGCAGCCACAGCATAAGCAGCAAGTATCTGCATGGAGAAGAAAAATGGTTGTAATATAACAAATAAGGTAGAGGTAAATAGCTAGCTCTTGCAATGGACGAATGGTGGTTAACCAGTAGTACTTCGATATATTTGATATATATTTATACACATATGTGTATAGATTTGTATAAATGTATAGTATGTTTATACATATGTGTATAGAAGTATATAAATGTATATTATATTTACACTTCATATTTTAATATGTGTATATAGGTATATATAAATAAAAATATGTACCTATATACACATATATAAATGATTAGGAAAAGGGCAGGAACAGTAAGGTAAGTGTGCTGGTAATAACTAAAAAAAAAAAGCTATTCAGGATAGCAAGGATGAAAGAAAGCTGAAAAATTACACAAGGACCTTATGAGGTTGAGTAATTTTGTAATAAATTACTGAATCAAATTCAGTGTAGTTAAATGTAAAGTGAGGCACCGATGARAAAATTATTCCTAACCTCACATATAAAATGATGAGCTCTTAACTGACCATTACAACTCAGGAAATTGCTCTTGAGATTATGAAAATGTCAGCTCAGTAGCAGTCAGGAAAAACAAAGTGAGAAAGAGCAAAATAGAAGATGTCATTATGTCTCTGTATTAATCTTGTCCACACTTTTAGTGCTGTGTTCAAGCTGGTCCTCTCATTTCACAAAGGATATAGTAGAATTGGAAGAGTTGCARAGAAAGGCTAGGAAGAAAACTAAAGGTATGGAACAGTTTCCATTCAAGGAACAACTGAATTGGATAGTATTCTTCAGTGTGGAAAAGGGACATTTTAGGTGTAGGATACAGCAGATTTGCAAAATTACCAGGGGACTGGAGAGAGTGGATAGGAATCAATTGTTCACTCTCTTCTCCAAGACAAGACCTAGAGACTATTGAATGAGTCTAGTAGGAACCAAGCTGAAAATGGAAAAGAACAAAAAAAGTGGTTCTACAACAAAGAGGTATCAGAGATGTGGAACTCATCAGCAGAGGTTGTTTTGGRTGCTTAAGGCTTACACAGGTTTAAGAAAACACCATGTAAGTACTTGGGAAATAAATCTATTAAGAATTACTGACCACATAAAAAAGTTTGTCTAGTTTGGGAGAAGCCCTGAGCTCAAAAAAAAATAGAGACTGGTAGAGAAGCTGGAAAAAGGTATCTTATATCCTTGGCCTGTTCTTCCTCTTCCCCATCCTTGTCTGATTTTGGCTGTTGTTGGAGACGTGATACTGGACCAGTCAGAGCTTCCATCTGGTCCAGCATGGCCATTCCTATCTTCTTAATTTTGGATAGGTGTCTAATCTCATTGATTTTGCAGTAAAATTTGTAATTTTTTTTTTTTTTTTACTGAAACTGGTAAAATGGCTCATTTTGAAAGAAGTATCATAAACATTTCTTGATGGGGTTTTCCTTAACTACGCATGTGGCTGAAGCAGAGTGTGGTGCTTTTTTCTGTTGGCATCCTTGAAACAAAAAGATTAAGGAACTTTTTTTGGAGATTTTCTGCTCRGGCATGCACTGGGAGGTGCTTATATTTTTCATTGTAGTATCCTAAGGTTCCCCTTTCAGACTCATGAGATCATGGTTAATTTGAGCCTCTAGCCCATAGGAATTACATGATTAATCGCTTTGATAATTTTTAAAGCTTCAGTGCAGCTTCAAAATTCAGCACCTTAAAAATTCTCTGCCAAAGCAAAGGGTGAGGTACAGCTGTAGATGAGTGCATTATTTATGTCAAATTTGGGAACGATGTGTAGCTGTATAATAAAAAARAATATGTAATTGCATCTTCATATTATAGACAGTTTTTCTACAGGTACCTCCTCCTTATATGAATAGTCTTCCAGATGCTGGCACGGGGCCGTTACAGCTTCCTTTAAGGGCGGAAATAGTGAATCTCTTAGTTCAGAGATTTATTCTCAGGTGTGGCTAAGTTGTCACTGCCTAGTTGTAAACCCTTTACTTGAGGATCACATTATGAAGCACATCAGTTACGGTGGCCTGACACACTCCCCTAAACTAATCTAAGATCTTTTCCCACTGTGCTGGGTGGGATCAAAGGACATCAAAACCTCCGTTGACCCTTTTTTTTTTTTTTTTTCCTTTTGCTTGTAAAGAACTGATGTCAGTCACTTTAATTTTATCCTATAATTGAATGTATTAATGTGTTTATATTCTTGGCATTTCATTAGTTTTCAAGAGGATTACTGTACTCCTGTCAAGATAGGTAGTTTTCTCACAGGAATTGGATAAATTATTCATAAGAAAAATTATAGGCCTCAACAATAGGAAATATTTATGAGACTGCTTAAAGACAAGCTAGTTTCTGCTTTTCTCACATGCTTGGGATATAGCAGTCTCCTAGACACCCTTCTTGCAAAGATTGATAAGGAATAAATTTTTTTCTTTTTTTCTTCTTTTTTTTTTTTYCCCTTTCCTCTGCAGCATTAAAGCTGGGTCCAGAAGCATTCAAATTTGATGGTGGCGTAGAGGCGGTGGCAGTGCGGCAGAATGAGAAGTATTACATCTTACGACCAGAGGTGATTGAGACCTACTGGTATATGTGGAGATTCACCCACGATCCCAARTACAGGCAGTGGGGCTGGGAGGCAACGCAGGTAAATGTGTTAATTATCTGTCAGTAAATAAATTCTGTGTATTTTCCTTTTGTAGCCACTTTAATCTCGTGGTACTGAAACACTTCAAATGGTAGTTGATTTCCACGGGTTCCTGTAAGCCAGGGTACGTATGGGGATGCACACAGTTATCCCTGTTTTGCAACTGCTGAATCAGATGCACAGATGAGAAACGTSTGCAGCATTATACAGCCTACGGGTTTTAGGCATGGCAACAGAATCCACTGGTCGTGGCTCCTGCTGTTATCAGTAGTCCACAGCCCCCAAGAGAGGTAATTTATCCTGGGAAATGAAAACATATTATAAATAACTTTGTTAAGCATGTGTTAGCACTCAGTTTAGATTAAAAGACAAAGCTATTCTTACGGTTCCTTCTTGGTCGGCTATTAAAACACAAGTGGTAGAACAACTGTTCTCGGATGGTTTGTAGACTAGATAGCATGTACATATGTATATGTGGGTTGGTATCGTCGCTCTTTCTTTTCTTAGTTGTCTGATTGGAAGGAAAAAAATTTGCCAGTCAGTTTAGATTTACTCAATTATAACAAAAAATTACATCACTAGAAGTAGACCAGAAAGGGAAGTGAATACGTAATGGAACATAAGTCAGAACTTAAAAGTTGTTGCTAAGGTATTTTAGAGATCATTGTTTTTTTTGTATAGCTGCTTTCCTGGGTTTAAATCTAGTTGTTGTATGTTTTAATCAAATTCCCAAGTGTGAAAACGCTTCTGAGTCTTACTCATTGGAAATGCTTGTACTGGTCTACAGAAGCGCAAATTCATTGTAAGACTCTCAACGCAGATCTGTGCTCATGGTCTTCCATCATTCATCCTTTGTACACAGGTGCATAACTCCTTTGTCTGATAGTCATAGATTATGGGCTATATGAATAACTAGGCTTCATTTTCACATGACAATATAATATTCTAATTGTAAAATTTATTTGTAATTCCCAAACGACTTCTCCTTTTAAATGCTTCCTAGGGCTGAACTTGTGAGTCTTTTCTGGTCTCATGTTTCTCACTGCTTCCACCTGCTGGTCTGTACTGGGGTCGTGCAAAACTCATTTGCTGGCCAAGCAGTTTCTGGTCATCTTCAAGATCTGAATGGCCATTGGATTACTSCAGCTCCTCCACTTCCCTGCTGCAGCTCCAGCAGTCTTTGGAAGCACAGCTCAAAGACAGTTTCAGAGATGAGAATAAACATTAAAGATAACAAGACACTAATGAAATATTTTGAGTACAGCCAAAGGAGATAAGGGAAGAACAAAGGAAGAGACGAACCAAGAGCTTGGAGAAGCTTTATCCTGCAGGTAAAAAACAGTTTTGCTCCAGAGGCAAGAGATCCAGGAAAAAGTACTTGGAGCAAGAGATCTGTTGAGAAGCATGGATCTGTTCATCAGGTGGAAGATAGTAAAGGCAGGTTCAGAATATTTAACTGAGCTCATCCCTATTCTTCCCTCAGTGCAGTTACGATCACGTAGAAAAGTCCAAGTATTTTAAGATTGTGTCTTAGTCTTGGTTAGGTTTTGCCTTGTAGACTGTTTTGTCATAACCAACATTATGTTATTCTGGAGAGAGGTTCCACATTTGTCACATTTGTATTCCAGAACGCATTGCTGCTCTCTCCAAAATATCAAACATTGAGTCATATCATTCCTCCTGCCCAAACTATCCATGTTTCTAAAATGACAAAGAAACGGATTTAGTAACCTACTCCTTCCCAGTGTGTGTACTACAAATGCTTGCTGATSGAACGCCAGCTCCTGTCAGAAGCTGTGGCGGGATGATCCAAGCTGAGATTGAGTCCTTTGAACTAGGTTAAAGAATTTACAAATGTAAATTTTTTCGTGCCAGGATCTGTCTCTTAAGCACACTGCAAAGCATGTCTTTGAAGTGCATTTTGTTCAGTTTTCTCCATTTGCCTTCATATCTTGGTCCCCATTAATGCTTTCAAACCAAACCCTCCCTTCCTCCTCCCCTGCCTCCAATTTTCTCTGTGTGCAGGGTAGGATTTTATTTCATTCTTCTGTCAACCTGCGTCAAAGTTGTGTAAATCAAGCTGCCCATGTGCTTAACTGCCTCTGTTCTTACAGAGTGCCTGTTTTTTGCTTGCTTCCTCAATAGAGAGTTTCTTTATCCAACATAGCCGTAAAATATTTTTGAACTCTTCATAAATGGTTTTGCATACCCCTCCCTCCCACAACGCAGATTTTCTTTCCCCCACCATCATACTAGCACAGAAGCTTGGGAAGCTTTTTGTTCCCCAGGGTTTTCTGTTCCCTGCATCTAGATAATAAGTTCTTGTGTTTACTCCTCACACCTAGTCCCTACTTTCCCTTCTTCCCTACCACACACAGCTCTGGTTGGGTTTATTCCTCCATTTATAAATAGAGAAGAATCTGATATGACACACAGAGCAGTGGCTTGCTGCTCTTGATCAACACTATCTGTATTCGCTTTCCTTTTGCCTTTCWGCCACTGAAGCGTACTTTGAAGTCTGTATTACAGACTTGTCATGGTGAATGATAGTTTCTTCATCAGAATTCTAGCAGTCCTTTTAAACTTTTGGGGAAACTGAGTTTTGTTTCTCAGTTCTAAATGGTCTTACTTTTCTACATTGAACCTGGTGTAACCTGGTGTTTGATGACTGAGTTCTTGGTGGTCTCCCTTGTTTGYTTCTTTGGATGGATGAATACATCCCTATCTGAATGGATTTGGGTTAGTTCACTGATATGTTAGAGGTCTGCTTCTGTCATTTTAAGAACTCTTCAGAGATGATCCAGGATACATTGCAGACCCACCTGGCTTGTAAGTATACGGCATTACTTAAGTTTCTTTAGCACTCCCAGCCCARATCTCTCTCTGCCTTTTATCAGGGGGAATTTGCACAGAGCGCTGGATTGTGTGTGTATGCAGATCTTTTTGCTGTACTTTCTTTATCTATTTCACCATTGGCAGCTTCTTTCTGGCTTTATTATCCAGATTTTTGGACAAAACTTGGGCATTTTAGTGCAGGTGGTGTGCTTTGACCAAGGCCTGTTTTGTCACATCTCTCCAAATCCAGCGTCTGTGGGGAAGAACCAGGAAGTTGAATCTTACATTCCCTCAGTGATCATAAATCCCTGTGACAGGGTCTCTATCTCTTTCTTAATAAAAAAAGGCTAATTCACCCTAATACTGTACTTAGCACTTGAGACAACATCCATCTCAATTGTATCGGGCCAGCCAAATTGGATGATGGTATGCTGGGAGGCTGGCTGAAGTATTACAGAAATACGCATGCAAGATATTCAGGGTAAATACAGAAAATGACTAAAATCCTTTTTAGGCTAATTATTTGAAAGCAATAAGAGCCACCATTTCACAATAGGCATGTAAAGCTAATTACTAATCTAAGCTGTGTGAAACAAGGGTTCAACTATTTGTTGGGRACTTCTATATCTGACTAAGTAGGATTGCACCATGGAGGCTGCAGAGTTTGTTCAGAGTTTCTACTTAAAGTGAAAACAATATACAAGACCTCAAGTTCAGGCTGACTTCAGGCAAATTGAGGATTGGCAGTAAGATGGAGTGGAAAGACCTATATCTCTCTACTTCTTGTAGCAAAGTAGACAGAAGAGAGCCAGGCATAGGTTGGAGGTGACAGAAACATGGGTTCACAGTTCATGGGTTGGAAGCTGTGAGTACCASAGAGAGATGCTTTGGGGAGGGAGGCTGGTGAATAAACTGGCACAGTTTTTATGAGCATGTTGTTGGCATAGTCAAGAAGAKTCACACATGCAAGCACAAAAACACCCTCAGAGGAACTGAGGGAGCTGGGGTCTGATCTAGAGGCACCTCCAATTTTAGTTCCAAAGAACTTAGATCAACTCTGACCTCCCTGTATGTCACAGGGTCTGAAATTCCACTTTGCATCAGTTTTGAGCCGACACACGTGTATTTGGCAAGAGTACACTATTGCACATTCTTCTGTTCTRCTCTTGATTTGAATAAAGGGAACTGGAAAATCCACTTCTTTTGGTAGTTTGACCATTATTCAATTACTTGTGCTGTTAAAAATATATGCTTTATTTACCATTTGAATTTGTCTAGTTTCAATCTGGATTCAATTTGTCTAGCTGTGAATCACTGGATTTTCGTATGACTTCCGATACCGTATTAAAATGTCTTTTATTCCGCCATGTTTTCTTTCCAAAGATTTTTTGTAGGTTGTAATAAGCTTACTACTGAGTCTACTTAAGATGCTAAACAAATTGTATTGTCTCCTACTGTAAAGCATTTTCTCCAGATGTCTGCACCCACGTCAGTTCATCATCCTTTTTAAAAAATGAATTTTAGAATTGCATATTCCAGTTTTGTCTTTATGYACAGCCCTGTGCAAAAGTAAAATTATATCCCTGCTACTGTTTACTATCCCTGTGTGTGCACCTGCCACAACATCCTAGCAGAAGCTCGTCCTGGCTTGTCTCATGTGGCCACTGAATTCTTTTAAGTGTCTCTACTTTCCAGGCTAATCTGGTTCTGCAGTTATGCAGCCTTTATGTCTAGGTTTAGGATTATGTGCCTGGTTATATGAAGCTCATTGAGTTTGGACCCCGGTTACCGCCAGATTACACTGACTGCTGTTATGTACCTRTGTCATTTTTGCCAGCAGCAGTGTTGCAGTGATTGATAAAATTTCAGACCRCTCCTTGTGGATTTCCGTGAGAAGCAGCTCTATTTCTTGACGATTTTACATTGCCAGCTTGTTCTTAGAGCATTGTCCRTCAGTTTTAAATTAAGATAGTGATATTGATATGGTATAGTGCTGCTTTGTCTTATCATAAAGTCTTACGGTACCACGTCAATTGCTTTAGAAACTTTTAAGTTTATTACACCTCTGCAGTTACCTTTCTTTGCCAACTTGTAGACCTCAAAGAACGAAATCAAGCTTATGAGCAAGATCGTTTTCTATAAAACCGTGCTGATTGGTGTCAATTGTCCTCTTATTCTTCTATATTTTTTTTACATGTGTTTCCATAATTGTTTGGGACTAGCATCAAGTATGCCATCTTGAAATTATTCAGCCTGCCAATGCCTCATAATAGTAGCATTACCTTGATACCCTTCCAGTCATCTAGGACTTCCCTGTATTCTAGGGTGCAAAAAACTCAGCATCATTTTATCAAGGAAACTGGTCTTCAGCTCTTGAGTGGAAGAGTACCCAAGTGGCAAATCAGGTGCCTCTACACCAAGGACTCTGAGRTCTATGTGAAGGCAGAACACTGCAAATTTCAAGTGCCTTTTAAGCAGCTTGTCTACRCCACCAAACTTTTCAGACAACGCCCTGAAGTTCTGTACACCTCTGAATCAAGGACAATTTGTTTATYCGTATTTGGATGAATAGCTGTATAGCAGTCTTTCAGAGGATTTTCTCCTCTACAGTTCATTACTACCTGCAGCGTCTAGATCCCTGATCAGCTACGATAAATCCTCTGCCTGTCCTGAGCTCCAGTCTAGCCAGAGTCTGTCTCCCCAAGGAGAAATTTCTGAAGATACAAGACTACTTGGTAATTGTAAGGAAAAAAACAATCAATATAAATCACACATTTTCATTCTTCAGCCTTCCAGGCCTGCTAGCTTCACCAGTGTTGCACGTAGTTATCCAAGCGTGAGACTTCTACAGCACAGAGCAGGATCTCAGCGCTACCTATTATCTACAGTCTCCAGAATAAATGAGTTGCATCTCTTATGCTGATTTGGGGATTTAATTCTTGAGGAGGAGGGAGGCAGTGTCCTAACGGTCATACCGGTTGTTCCTTTTTTTCATTTTGCCACAATCACTAGCAAGTTTCTCCTGTCCGAGCTGTGGCACACAGTGTCAGGATTGCTGAATCGTTGACCAGAGGAACACCTGCAAGCTCAGACTCYGCATGCTAGAAATTCTGGCAGGACTGTAACCATGGGAGCTCTCCCCCCTGTCTTGCCACGCTCCAGAGCAGAGACAAGGCCGTGTTCTGCAGTATTTTAAAAAAGGGGATAGTAGCAAGAGGAGGCACTTCAYTTCCAGCCTAGAAAGCAGAAGTGATTTGGCTCTTGTTTAGTCATATAACACCTGCCTAGCGGCTGTAGGACTTGTGGGGAGAAACACGCAAATGGTCCATAAACAGCATATGCATTATTTCTTCAGAAGTCGGCCAAGCAATTAATTTTTTTTTCCCTTTTTTTTTTTGTTGTTTGGCTGCCATGTGGTAGCTAGCATCACTTGTGCTGTGCAAGAGCGTGCAGACAAAGAGATTGTCATGCGTATGATGCTGTTGGGCTAGATGTGTCACATAGACCTTTCTCTCCAGACTGCAGAGAAAACCTGGTCAACCCAAATCCTAATGTGAATAGTCTCAGTGTAGCCCTAGCCTGCACCAGTAACCAGATCTGAAAAGAATTCATGCAGTCACTTTCTCCGTTTAGGCTCAGTCCTAACAAAAAAGAGAGCATTTCCATCCGAACTTGGAGAAAGCTCTGCTTGGGATAAGGAATTGCAGCGAGACTTAGATTTTGCCAAGAAAGACTACCTTTCTTGGCATAAGCTYAGGCTCTAGAGCCACAGCCATTCCAGTAACATCCTTTTGCCAGTCTCTCCTCTCACTTTAAAAATCTTGGTCTTCAGAAATTTGAAAGAACTTTGTACAGTCTGGATTATTCTTTGGTCCACGAACCACCTCACATTTGGACAGGGTAAGAGTGTATACTAGGAGGAGCTTAGCTGTAGTACCTGATGTGCTGTTACTTACTGTCCTAGGTAGCTTGCTCATTTGCCTTTTCACTTTTCCTCCCGATTTCAGTGATGGCATCTGCCAGCATTCTTCATGCATGTGTCCAGTGGAAAATTCTCCTTTGTTTCCCAGTATTTCTAGTATGCAAAGGCTATAGTAAGGACCTTGAAGAGTTAATTTTTATTGAATTTGTTTTCTCTGCATAAAAAGGGACATCATTCAAAACTTAGTTGCTCCCCTGCCTTGACTCCCCTCAGCTTCTGTTGAGTATAACTAGCAAAAATCAGAATTAACGAAAATCTGGGCCTAAAGCACCATGCAGAGAGAAACTTCATACAGGCTAACGGCCTGAATCATAGATTACTGAACGACAGGTAGCTACGTTCAGTAGTTGGTAATGACAGACATCCYGAGCCAAACATTTTCCTTCATCACYGTGCCTTCTCTGTCCCTGCGTGARTCTGTTAAAAGAGTTGATGTCTGCTGAGGAAGCACTGCCAAAGCAGCGGGGAAGCACAAATAACCTGTGAATCRTTTCAGAGTCGTTTCTTTGGGGCCGCTTTTAATGGCTGATATCCTTGTGTGCTGTAAGGTCGTGCATGTGAGTGGAATAATGAAAGCRTAGGCGAGAGGTGCTCTGAGCTACTAACACGTTCTTTCCAGTCTCCTCCTYTTCCATTGTGCTTTTTGCAGTACTGTGTTGGAGCTGACTAGCTGGGTGATTTGTGAATCACGGATCCATTGGCCCCTTTCTGCATGGAATGTTTATGGATTTAAACTTCATGCTTTAAAGATAAAGAGCTCTTCTGCAGTCCAGCACACAAGCTGACTTGAGTTTCAACTGTATAAAGGGGAAACAGAGAAGAGCACATGTAGGAGATGGACATGTGGGGAGAAAGCAGCAGCTAGAAGAGTTTATAAGATGAAATCAACAGTCCCTAAAGATGAGTACAGTATTTTATTCCTACTTTCAGTAGGCACCTATGACTAGCTACTAGTCACAGAGTTCCTATAACTCTTCAAACTCTTCCAGCTGCAAAATCCAGGGACGTTTGTCACCTTCCTATGCACCTCATAGCACATGTTGCGTTGATTGACTGATGGATGTTCTACTCAGTGTTACCTGTGAGGAGCCATACCAGCCATACCAGCAAGAGTCTACTGAGTCCACGTCCTGTCATCAGTATCAGTCAGCAGTAAATACCCAGGAAAGGAAGTATTCTTCCCCAGAATACTTTCTTAGCATCTAGCAGTTTGCCAAATGTGGTGTCGTTAGTAGCCCTGGAGGGATTTTACTTCTGTATGTGTCCGGTCCCTTTTTATTTTTTTTTGGTCAGCGTAAACTGTTAACATCCACAGCATCCTCTGACAAGGAGATTCACAACAGCATAATGCAGCATGGAAAGAGCTACCTCCTTTGTTGATCAAGCCTGATCCTTTAATGTTTCCAAATTTTGCTCTACAATTAAGTTCTCCTTTTCTTCTCCCTTCCTCTTTGCAGGCAATTGACAAGTATTGCCGAGTCAGTGGTGGCTTTTCTGGTGTCAAGGATGTCTATTCCTCATCTCCGACATATGACGACGTACAGCAGAGCTTTTTCCTTGCTGAAACTTTGAAGTAAGTTCTCTTCATTATTGCATCTTCCTGTAAAAGCTAGCATATCTAAATTCTAGAAGAATGCGGTGGCTCAACAAATAATCTCTTGTCTTGTCAGGGTGGTTTATGGTTGGGCTTTCTTTTTTTCCCAGCTTTAGGGTCCCAGACCAGCCCATTTTACCAGCAGAAAATACAAGCGAAATTTCCCATACAAGAAGCTTATGCTGAGAGMGCTTTAGTTTTTAAGACTTCTATTTGATTTGTGGCATCACAGCAGAGGAGAGGTTATCTCCTTTTAAAAAGTTCCCTTTGCAAAAGACTTTTTGGGTTTTTTTTAGATACACTGACTTGACATGTCTTACACAAGTATGTGCCATGCTCTGATACTGTAGAACCTGTCTCTCCTGTGTGTGTGTCACTGGAAGGGAGTAAATGCACGGAACGAAAGTCCTTCGTGCCCTCGGATGATTTTTCTATATTTATCCCACAAGATATTTTTCTAGAATGCTTTTTGGCGTAAGCAAGAATATCAGGCATATTTTTGTAATGTCTTACATGCTTAAATATTTTCAATTCAGTCAAATCAGTAGGACACCTGTAGTCCACCCTGCAGAAGCTAATGCACTCTGTTGCATATTTGGTTCAAGGTATAAGGTTCAAAATCATTSGTCTTCCACCATGTTTCATTTTAATTAATAACAAAAAATGCTATACTAGAATATGCCATAACCTCTGACTTACRGAGATGATACATACAATAAGAAAAACAAGTATAAAGATAGGAATATGTTATGGGGATTTTATTAAGAGATCCATTTGTAAAACTGAGCTAGTGTGTCATGGCTACTCATCTCCTTCATCATTGACACAAACCAGCTATCAGGAGCACTCTTTTGTCACACGGTTGTGATCGCTCTGGGGTTTTGCCTATGAAGCAACGTCTTCARTGTGTGACAATTTTCTTGATGCTCAAGTTACATCAGCAAATTTGGTAATATAGTTCTGGCATTGAAATCTACCAAGATTCCTGTAYTGGTTACCTCCCTGAAATCTTGTGCATTGTCTACTTTTGAAAGAAAAGTCTCTGAGCTGGCTATATTCCCTACCCTTTTTTTTTTCCCTCCTGCATAACAGTTTGGAGAATGTTTTAGCTGGTTATATGCACAGACAGAAGCCACTGCTGGCAGTGTGAATGAGGCCAGAGCTGCTATTAGGAGACGTAGTTGTTGCCTCTGCTTACATATCCATACCACTTTCTGCCAGCATGTGATGGAAGGGATGATGCATATGTTGTTGCAGAAACCTGTCAGCAATGAAGAKTCATTAAGGTGCCCTTTCTGTCTTTACAACCCAGTGATATGACAAAAAAACAGTTGCKATCATTTGGCAGTCTAGCAGGGCATGCAGGCTTTGCAGAATAAACAGGGTTTCTATACAGCAGCAGAGTTTACAGTATCAGCAATATCAAATTTTCAGGTTTTAGCTGTAGCTGATGTATGTGAAGATTGATTTTGTGTATTGGGAGCTCAAAATGCGGCAGGGAGAAAGCAGGTCCTCAAAGAGGCAGCACTGGTGCCTACTTCAGGCACCGCAACGTGATTCACTGGCAAGAACAGGCTCYGAGTTCATCATGTGTAAGGGGAGAGTCTGGCTATTCTATCCTTCTGCTGGCTCCTGACCAAATTCCTCTACATAGTACCAATACTTTGTTTCCCCATGTTATCATTATAAGAAGAAAGTCAGACACTGCTACCTCCTCTGTTGTATTCATTAATTTTATTTCACTTACTCCTCCTTCAAGTTCGTTTTCTGGAGACTAAAAGCTATACTCCCAAAGAGAGAGGCAGCAGTTTCAAACASGTCCAGTCAGAGAAGCAATACTTCCCCAGGAGCTGATCTTGTATGATTGATCTGCCTATAAAAGCCAAATCAGAGAATGAAATCTGCTCCTAAGGGACTTCTGTGGTGACAAGGCTGACCTTTGAAGTATCGCCAGAATCCTGTCTGCATCTTAAATAATCACAAGGAGATCGAAAATCCACTGATGCATCACTCAGTAACTGGACGTGCTATAGTGCAAGCACTATACAGTACTATAGTGCAAGCATTGCAAAAGAAGGCAGTTCTAGGAAGGAACTCAGAAATTTTATTGGCTTTTGGTTTGGATCATTTCCCGCTTGTGGAACAAAACGTTTTATTGGAAAGGTGTTGTTTGACGTTGATGCGATTGGCATAGCCAAACCAGAAGGTATCAAGGTATCACCTTGAGGTAAAATAGAGAACGTAAGGTCAGGATAGCTCAAATGGCTATGAAAATAAAGACGAAAGGATTGGGTGTGATGCCATGAGGAAAATTAAGATGTCCCTCAGAAGAGGGGCATAAAATGTGTTTTACGGTATGCCTGCTGTGATCTTTTCTGCTATTGATGATAACTTCTGCATCTTCATTCCCCTCAAATTCAAAATTTMTCTCTCTCCCAAACATACATTGTTGCTGCTTGGATACTTTGGCTCATCAAAGATACTTGGCAAGTTATGAGAGTTTGGGCAGTCTGAGTGGCAAGAAGGTAGCTGTTGAGTGGGAAGGAGCAAGACGTAGAARTACGTTGCTTAAGTTATTCAAAATGAATCAAATGAGGAAGGTGAATTTGAGTAAGATGAAACATTCCTGCTGTGGTGAAAAAGAGTTTGGAGAGCTGCAGAGGGAGAAAGCAAGGTAGGAGCAAGGAGGAAAGGAAAGGCATGATGCTTTCAAGACGAATGAAAAATGTAGAGCAAGAGACTAGACATATGGGACGAAACCGAATCATCTCAGCAGGAAATTTTTATCTGTAAACAGTTAATTGGTGAGGAAGGGAAGAAAAAGTAGAGCTTCACTGACTGGGTTGTGCTGTGGATAAACTGGCAAATAAAGGCAATGGGAGAATGATCAGACAGTAGGTAGTAGACACTACCAGCGTCTGATTGAGAGAGAGCGAAGTAACAGCAGCCTCAGCAGAGCGAAGGCAGAACATCGTGTGGGCACATTCTGGATGTGACAGAGCCCGCTAATGAGGACGACACCCCTTCCTTCTCACGTGCTGCACGACCTGTCGGTTTCTGGATGGCAGGAAAGCAAGCTGTAGCAGGAGCTGAGAGGTCCTGTACCCCCGTGATGTTACGCTTGCACTCGCACAGTGAGGTTTTCTGGAACAAGGGAAATGCCTCTTGAATTTTAGCAGTTGAGTTTGGGAGCCTTGGCAAAGATCCCTGCCACCAATATCTCCTACAAAGTATAGCACAGCCACATTCAAAAGTGTGTATTTAAAGAAAAAAGAACCAAGAAATACTCTTCTTCCATGTATGTCCAGAAACCTTAATTATGTTACAGGCTTTATTTGCTCTGCATTGCTTTATAATGTACAACATTTATGAATCCCCTCTGCACAATATATTGGCCCATTTCCTCCCACCAGAAGCTGAACCAGCTTCCMGCACGGTGATGACAAGTCAGATATCTGGCATGGCTTGGTGGCTTCTCTTGTGCTTCCTCGAAATCTTTGATTTGGATTAAAGAGGATTAGTCATTTCCAAGTGGGTTTACTCCATTAAGAAGAATTTTTTGCCAACTTCTTCTCTGCTCCCCGGTCCCCCAAATCCTTGTGCTTGGTGTCTTGATGTTCGTTTTACATTGCAGGTCATTGACAGGAGTCTTGAAAAACAAAAGTTACTTGGAAAGATTAAAATGCTGTCTTTGTAACAACTTTTCATTGAAGGCCTTGATCATGATAAAAATGACTCTTCAGATCATTATAATAGGGAAGATTGTGTGGGTGCTATGCAAAGATTGAAAGCAAGTAACTTGTTCATAGCTTTAGCTGCTGACTGGTGGGGCCTGAAGCTGCTGTGTTGCCCTGCCTGTCTGTTGCTCTGCTTTAATACCCACCRTTTTTCCTCTCTGTCTTGATATCTAGGTATTTGTATCTGCTTTTCTCCAATGATGACCTTCTACCACTAGACAACTGGGTTTTTAACACAGAAGCTCATCCTCTGCCTGTTTTACATTTAGCCAACACCACACTGTCAGGAAATCCTGCATATCGATAAAAACAGCTCTGTGAAGAGGAAGAGAGACTGTTTTCAGCTCTGTTTTGTTTACATGGACCACTTGAGACTTTAAGCAGGAGAGGAGACAGACACTTGATAAAACTAGACCTCTGAGTCAAGCAAGTACTGGCGTGAGAAACTAAGCTCTTCAACATATAGATAAGTTAAAAGTTCTGTTTTATACATGACCAAAACACGTTAGTGTGGTATTTGCAGGACAGAGACTTCACGCGCTTTGAACCCTAGCAAGACATGGAATCTACTGTTTAATATAAACGCAGCAGCATACGGAAGAAGAGGCTTTCCTGTCCAGGGAGAGGAACTTGCTGCTGCTGCTCTTGGCTGTTGCAAGGAACAACACACCAGTCACCTCTTCAGATCGGCTGGGTTCCAAATACCTAGATCTTAYTTTTCTTTTTTTGTGTTTGATGATGGCATGAACAAAGCAACAAGAAAAAGCAACATCACTGCACCAGCAGCATCAGGATTTGAATTTTTTTCTGTACCTGTCTGAATTTTCTAAGGAGCATCTGTTTGTCCAGACTGGCAGCCATTCTCAGGGCCTCTAAGCTATTAAAACTAAACTCTAAACTATAAAARCTATTGCCTTCTCATTTTCCCTTTTCAAAATAATGCTGAAAGATCTGTGTTGTATGCTTCCATCCAAAAAAACCAATTACTAAGCATTTGGTTTGTAGTTCGCTGTCAGCAATGTGGGTTTAGTTCATTTGGCAAGCTACAGTCACAGAGTCTGGAGCATATCGCAGGGGTAGGAAGGAGCCTAAGTTTCCCTTCCTCACAAATCCCGTCACRTGGAAAGAAACATTCTCATACTAGTCCTGGTTCTTTTAGCTAAATACACAGAGATGACAACATGAGAAAAACAGTCTCTCATGATTTATGTAACAGGATGCAGTATATGGCACTTAAAAATGCTTCCCTTGAGCTAAGCAGCAGGAGTTTGTTGCTTTATATTTTTCCACACAATCGGGATTTTTCCTGGAAGTTAAATTTCATTCTTTGGGTACTATTCATGGAACCTTCTTTGCAGGTATGTGTATSACAGAAGCCCCAAACTGCCTTTGATTTAGTTTACAAAACTCCTTTTCTTCTTGGTGCTCCAGTACAAAGCCAATATGATCTTCGTTGGAAACAACATAACATCTCTTACACGTGAGCGGAAAAAGAAACTGAAGAGTCTCTTCTTCCATTAGTTTATGAGAAATGAGATGCTGTTACCTGCATGGGTTTTTTTCCAAGTACTCCTAGGCTGGGCTGGACAGTATTACTTAAATGGAGTCTGCTTCAGTCTTCACTTATTTGCTGAAAGAAGTTTCATCTTTTCAAGTATATCTCAATCTCTTTTTTTTCTACCGTTGTTCTAGAATCCTTACAGCTCAAATTATTCTTTTTAGCTTTATAGCTCTCAAATTCTTTTGCCATGGTGACTGGCCCCTGTGCTGAAAAAGAGCTGTGAGGTGCTCCTTTCCCTCCTAATTAGTGCACAGGTTGAGTCTTTAAAAAATCTTGATTGTGTTTTCATACTACAGTGAGTGGAAGAACTCCTCAGTGAGCTACAGCAGTACAGCATCAGATCTAAAGGGAGTGAGTGCTATTTCTCCCCCTCAAAAAATGTTTATATATGAAGTTTTTTATGTAAAAGCTTTTCTCTCTATCATATTATAATATATCTGACTGTACATTATAGTAGAATATCCCCCATAAAATTTTTCTTCACKCATCTTTGACACTAAGTTAGACACAGAAATCATCACATGATCTAAGAAGAAAATGCTGTCAGATATTTTTTTTCCAGACAGTTACTTTAGTTTAAGAAGAGGAAGACATAGATCTTGGAAAAAATTCCAATATCCATGTTTTTACCTTAATACCCCAGTTACTTAGTTACTGTAATTTGCAGCAGTATCTTAAAAATAATTTGAGAACTGATRAAGTAATTGATATAGTAAATAATACTGATTCAAGTAATTGTTTATTTAAAATTCGAAGTAGCTTAATAAATGGATTCTTATTACTGGTCCCACATTAATTTATTTTTCTAATTAGTATTCAGTGACTTACTGAAGAGCTAGTCATTTTCCAAAGTTCAGATACGTTGTGTTTGCAAATTGAGTTTTTTCCATCCCATGAGAACTGTTATTACTTTAAAACTGCACTCGATTGCCTTGTTCTCCTAAATCTCTGTGGGTACAAAGGAGAAAGAGGAAAAGCAGACTCTTCTGTTTAAAAAAACAAAAAAACCCCAAAAAAACCAAACAAGCAAAAAGAAAAAGACCCTTTCCACCCCATACACCCATCCCCATACTCCTCCTGATAAATGCAGATGTAGAATGGCTGCCAGTCTGTTCAGAGAAAGGTCAAGGACAGAATTCTAGAGTCCCAGAAACGGCAAACTTCTTATCATTGTTTGCTGCTTTTCCACCCCCCTCTCATGAATTAAAGAGCGACCCTTCAAATTAATTCCTCCATGAATCCCAATGGGTTAACTCACTGCCACAAGAATGCTTGAATTGAGGACCTAAGCCATTTCATGTTATGGGATGGTATTTTTCTCAAAGCAGATGTACAGTACTGCTATTTCTTCTTTGTGTAGACAAGCAGCAGGTACCAAATAAAGGACACTTGTTTCTCGTTTTCCAGTTATCCCAACGGCTGTCAGTTTCTACTCTATCACTCTTTAAAATACAAACTATCCTTTTCCTCCAGAAGCTACTGATGTGCATAGTCTATCAAAAATAATGCATTTTATGGACTAATTGCTGTGTCATTCATGAATSTCTCCATCCTGAGATTTCCTAGAGCAAGCTGAGTTTGGAGGTAATGGGTTCTGAGCGAGTTGGGTGCGTAATAACCAAGCACAACGGATATTGAAACTTCTGACTGAAGTGACATGCCTTCGTTCCGAGTCCTTCACAGAGAAGTAGGTTCTGGTCTGCAGAATGGCGTTACGTGCAGCCCAAAGTTCAGACTGTTTTCCCTCTGGGTACATAAGGTACAGTAGAATATTGCCATTTTCATTCTGTTGCTGCTGTCTTACATACTTTCATGAAGATAGAGTGTAAATTTAAGCACAAAATGACTTTTTAGTCCTAGTTGTTTCTGAGTCTTGCACTGTATTCTCTAACAAAACAATCCTCGTTTTCTTTAGGTAGCTGTCCCATATTAGCAATTTCTACAATACCCTCTCCTCTTACAGGATGAAATAAAAACCAGAAAATCATGTACGTTTTTGGCACACTGGATTTGGGCAAGAGCCTGGAAATCCCAGAATTGTCTATTTCCTGTTTGCATGCAGTCAAAACAAGGATGTTCAGTTCTTTTCCTAATCCAAGCCTCAAGCTTGCCTGTTGGTCAGGATCTGCTAGCAGTACATTTTTTTCTAACACTTACAGCTTGACCTTTCAAAGAAGCCAGATTTCTGCAGCTTCCGTTGACCACCCTGGAGCTGTGTGTGTCCTGCAGTCAAGAAGTCAACTTCTTAGCTTTGTCCTCTAAATAAAAACAAAACCCTTGAACGATATTCTGGGTGTTAATTTTACTGCACAATATGGTCCTTAAAACTGAATGCTTAAGAAAAGGATGGAAAATAGTAAGTATGCTGGAGTAAAGGGAAAAGCAGATAGTTCCCTGTGCCAGTCACACCTTTGAAGGCTCCTTTAGTTCCCTACTCCAAATTTATGGGTCACTGTCTTCTACCTCCAAATCACTGACATATTCCCACCCAGTATTTTACAAGATTTGAATGTTGAGTATCCAGGTTCTGAAAAGTGAAAATAATTACACACTCCCTGTAATAACCATCCTTTAAGGTTAAAGGTCTACTCTCTGCTGATTTAGAGCGAAGCAAAGCCCTGTCGGGCTGTCTTTTATGATCCCCTCTTCTATCCCTCAGGAAATGATATTACAAACCTTCATAATGTGACTCTCCCTAGTTTGAATGGAGAAGTGGTTAATAGCATTAACGTTGAAAGCATCAACAACGTAACCTGGCATCCACAGAAAATGGTGAGGCAGTTTACATCTCAGGGCTGTAATAACAAGCTTTTAGCAAATTGAGCTTGTTATGTACATTAATAAGTCTAGTCCATGTTTTTAAGGGGACAAATAAGAAACAGGCTTCTTGTTACCAGAGAAAAATGAAAGCAAGCTCTTGATCCACACTGTACTTCGGGGATCTGTTCACCCTGATAAGACATCCCTCTTTTGCTCCTTGAATTTTGAGAAACAGTCTTCTGACTCAAGAGTTTGAGTTGCCGTACAAAGAGGAAACCTGAGCTCTTTTGCAAGTTATGTGCGTACAACTGTAACAGGGATGATAAGCACTAGCTGCTTCGGCTGTCAGCCCCTTCTAAAAAACTGCTCTGTAATTGCCCAGAAGAGTTGGGAACCGCCAAAGTCTAAGGAGACAGCCTGACTTGTTATGGTGAATTGTTGCCTTTAATCCTAATCGCTTGGTGGGAGTTGGATTTGCATTCTGCCTTTATTCTTGCTTTGTCTAAAACTGACAGATTATTTTTCCTCCAAAATAATAAAAGGGCAAAAGTCTGTCTTCTGATGTGGAAACCTTCTGCCTCTGACCTGGAATCCTGCATATGTACTTTTTACAGATTAAAAATAATATTGTATATAAAAAAGATTGAATAAAGAATGTCTTTAAGTGAAAAAGGTGCGTTTTGTGTTCTTTGCCTCTAATAGCAACCTCCTGTAGCACTGGACTATGAAGCTGATCCTGTTTCATAAGCTTGGTGGTGCTTCAGCTTTTCTTTCCCCTGCAGCTCTAGTAGGGACTTTGTCAACTTAAGCATGTGTCAAGACCCTCTATTGCAAAATTAAACCCCTGTACCCCTTCCTTGCTTTTAACAGGTAGCTGTAGTGCTCCATTTTTTCTCAAGATGTAGCTAAATGTACAACAGTTTGAGGCTGTTTCTTGTGTGCCGTTGTGAAAGCCACCGAATCTCACAAAATTTTGAGATTTCTACCCTTCTGTTAAATTTGTGTGAAAGTGGCTAAAAGCTTCAAGGATTCTTAGTGATGAGGGTAAAGGGGCCAGGCAGACAAGCAGAGCTACTAAATAAACGTAATTTTCTTAAGACACCAGGTTGAAACCCCAGCTTTTCTTGACACTAAATAGCCAGTGAATTGGGCAATTAAGTCTATCCATCCATTCCTCTGCCTTCTGTGAAAAGGAAGAAGTTTGTTATTGTTTAAATGTTGTTTACAGGGGAATCGGTGTGAGGAAATTGCTTCGGGTGAGCCTGTTTTCCCCCTGCACCTTTAAATTCACTGGAACTGCTGCTATAGCTCTCTGTTTTGCAGTACARCAAGTGAATAACCAGATTTGCTTTCTGATTCACATTAACTGTACATGATCCTTAGTGTCTGACATGACCATATTGCTCATACATGGAACCTTGTTTTCATGGCGTGCCATGGCTGCCATCCTGTGTGTCCTGTTCCAGTGCTTTATATCCAATGCCCAACCTTCCCAGGGCGCTTCTGCCTCAGGATGCGATGACCTCCTTCAGTATTACTCCATAAGAGAAAATTGCTTCCAAAGTCCCGTAGTTCAGGGCAACACATGACGCCAGGTGGACACCTGCTGCCCTGGTGTGCCATCCRTCTTGAGATCCAGTTACGCGTTCAGCCGTTGCTCCCTAGCTTTCCACGCAAGCGCTGCGTGTTCAYGATGCGCCCAGCTTCCTACCACAGTGCCCCTACCAAAGCAGCGTCTTTTGCATTCATCGGTCTCCCTGCGGTGTGCTCAGCCCTTAAGCCACCTCACTGAAATTCAGTTCTTGCGTCAAAGCATGTTTGCTACCTCTGTCCCTGTGACGCCCTCTCAGCCACTGAGCCCTAAAGCACAAAACCCTCCCTCCTGCTCTAGTACTGTCAAGCTCTCTATCCTTGCGTATAACGTTTTGGCCAATACTGAAGGCTTCGTTACTGTCCTCGCTGCTCTTCAAATGGGATCCTGTTCTTTGTGATTGCCTTGCATCGCCTCTGCCTCTTCAATGGTGACGTGTTTCACCCCTCTACTTCTGCCTCTTATGAAACACGCTTTCTTTGCACGTCCTCTATCCGAGGATATATAGCAAATATCCTCTTTTATTTCAACTTGGGCACTCTGCCTGCATGTCGCCCTCCCCCCGCTTCCCTTGTAGACACTGGTTGTGTGTGCTCCTTCCTGGACACCATGTGCCTTTCCTATGCATATTAATCAGCTGTATTTAAAAATCCTGAAATTAATCCTTAGTGGGTTATTTTTAGCCTTCATCTTGTAGCTCTGGGAGTTGGCTTCTCTCAGTGCAAAGACATAGGCATTCTGTGGGCTTTGGAAAGGAAACGGTACTCTATCTGTGCTGGTTCTCACGTGGGATGTGTGAAGGTCGGTGATGGTGTGCTTTTTTTTAATGCGAAGAGCAAGAGTCTTTTTGACAACAATATTTCAGGCTGAGCAAACTCCCGTGTGAAAAGGTTTGAGAAGAGCAGTCACTCATATAGCCAAGCTACTTGCAGGTAAAAATTCAGGGAAGGATTTGGGGAGGAAATAAAAAGCACTGTGTGTCCATGTGTACCAGCAGTTTCACTGTTTTCTTTCTTGTATGGTTTCCATTGTACGAATAGTTATAGGCAACAGTATGATGTTTGTCTGTTACCATATAAACCAGAAAGGATGAGCATGACTGAGAAAACGGCATCATGTGTTGGTAGGGGATCACAYAGAAGTCCCATGTGAACTACAAAAAGGAAGAATGTCCCTAAATTATTTCTTCCACAAGCTGGTGCTGCGTGTGTCTGCGTACTGTGCTGGTTTTGGCTGGGGTAGAGTTAATTTTCTTCACAGTAGCTAGTATGGGGCTATGGTTTGGATTTGTGCTGRAAACAGTGTTGRTAACACAGGGATGTTTYAGTWACTGCTGAGCAGGGCTTACACAGAGTCAGGGCCTTTTCTGCTCCTCACCCCACCCCACCAGCGAGCAGGCTGGGGGGGCACAAGGAGTTGGGAGGGGACACAGCTGGGACAGCTGACCCCAACTGACCCAAGGGATACCCCACACCATATGGCGTCAGGCTCAGCATATAAAGCTGGGGGAAGAAGAAGGAAGGGGGGACGTTCGGAGTGATGGCATCTGTCTTCCCAAGTCACCGTTACGCATGATGGAGCCCTGCTGTCCTGGGGATGGCTCAACACCTGCCTGCCCATGGGAAGCTGTGGATGAATTCCTTGTTTTACTTTGCTTGTGTGCGCGGCTTTTGCTTTCCCTATTAAACTGTCTTTATCTCAGCCCACGAGTTTTCTCTCTTTTACCCTTCAATTGTCTCYGCCATCCCCCCGGGAGGGGAGTGAGCGAGCGGCTGTGTGGGGCTGAGTTGCCGGCTGGCAACATGACAGTACCCATCTCTTCACCAATCCATGCTGAAGCTTCAGCAAGCAAATCCGTGGAGGAAGCCCCAAAGAATACGAGTGGATGCCCAAAGTCTGACACATCGCCTGCGGCAGAGGCCTGTGCGCGGGTTCCAGGAGGTGAGGTGCAGGAAAATTTCTCATGTGGATTTACTCACGTGGACAGGTAGACCCATCCATGACTGGTATCTGGATTGAGCCCAGCATTCCTGTGAATCCCTCTACAGAGCTTCTGGCTTAAGTTGAACCACTTGTGAGGCCACACAATTTATTTTGAAGAAAGGAGTCACTGAAGATGCAGAATTACTTGGGATACCAAAGACAAAAGTTTTCAGGATAACCAGAGAGATACTACTATTTATGAGATAAATCATTCTCCAGATGAAGGATGTATGGTACAWCTCATGTAACTGAACTTCAGTAATATATGCAATACTGCATTTTGATTAATTTGTCTTGAAAATACAAAGTTGAACACAAGAGCTGCATAGTGGATAAGGTACTGGATAAAGGAGAAGCAGTGAAGTATAAAACGGAGGAGGAATCTTCTAGGTGGTGTAGTGAATGTCACTAAACCCTGGTACTAGGACAAATCCTGTGTAATGGCAAGAAGAATTTGTTTGCAGCAGMAGAAAGTTAGTAAGAATTGTCAATAAAAAGAATGAAGGATCAGATAATCTTGAGGCTTGGAACAGCAGAAGGCAAAAGAAATTGAAAAAGGCAAACTTGTTCCTCCAGGGACCAGGAATAAAACCTTTCACTATAATCTGGGATGTTGTCAGTCTGAAATGATTAACATTGAGAAAGACCTGAACGTATAGTCAGCCATAATGACGCAGATCASCAATGCAAGGTGAAAAAAAGCAAGTGAAAATAAAAGAATGGCTGTGCTGAGTCAGAACTAAGGTCTGTCTAACCTAGCACCTTGGCTCAACACTGACCAAGAGCAGATTCCCACAGAAGAGTAGAAAAATAAGTAAGGTAGAAAAATAAGTAAGAAAAATAAGCTATAGGTGGTATCTTTGTATTTAACAGCCCTTGACATATGGGGGGCGGGAGGGTTGATCTTAGGAATTAATCCAGTCACTGAATCAGTAGAAGCTCTGCCAAAGAGCCTCATGGTGTTGGCAAGGCATGCATGCATTGAAAGGGTATTTCTGATGAAACTAAAAAGGTATCAATGTTGTACAAAGCAGGATGAACACATCYGAGATATGGTGTATGGTTCTGGTCACACATATTTAGGAGGGCTTGTCTCAGTGGAACAGGTGCAAGACAGGAGTATTTAGGCTTACCAGGGAACRGAGAGTTTGTGTTAAGAGAGGTGAGAAGAAGAGTTTAGCCTGGCAAAATGGAAGGCTGCCAGAGGGGCTAACTGCTGTCCACAACACAATGGTTGACAGCCGGCTGACCATGAGCCGGCATGTGCCCAGGTGGCCAAGAAGGCCAACGGCATCCTGGCCTGTGTCAGGAATAGTGTGGCCAGCAGGAGCAGGGAGGTGATCGTGCCCCTGTACTCGGCACTGGTGAGGCCGCACCTCGAATCCTGTGTTCAGTTTTGGGCCCCTCACTCCAAGAAGGACATTGAGGTGCTGGAGCGTGTCCAGAGAAGGGCGACGAGGCTGGTGAAGGGTCTGGAGCACAGGTCTGATGRGGAGCRGCTGAGGGAGCTGGGGTTGTTTAGCCTGTAGAAGAGGAGGCTGAGGGGAGACCTCATCGCTCTCTACAACTRCCTGAAAGGAGGCTGTAGAGAGATGGGTGTTGGTCTCTTCTCCCAAGTAACAWGCGAAAGGACGAGAGGAAATGGCCTCAARTTGCGCCAGGGAAGGTTTAGATTGGATAGTAGGAAAAATTTCTTCACCGAAAGGGTAGTCAGGCATTGGAACAGGCTGCCCAGGGAAGTGGTGAAGTCACCAACACTGGAGACATTCAAAAAACGTGTGGACGTCGTACTTCAGGACATGGTTTAGTGGGCATGGGTGCTGGGTTGACGGTTGGACTAGATGATCTTAAAGGTCTTTTCCAATCTTAATGATTCTATGATTCTAACACATCAAGTGGTWGATCAACCTGGGAGAGAAAAAACCTGTTTTTTCTGGAGGACAAACCTGGCAAAAAAACCCACACAAATTGATACTTGCAATMTCTGAATAATTTCTGACAATGAGGTCTTAGAAGAAGAAAACATGTTGATCTGCTGAAGAAAAGGATGATGTGTGCTTGCCTGCAACTTCAGGTACCTGAATCAAGGATGTAGGACATCCCTTCCTGTCCTACATTCCAGAGCTCCTGTGGGAGCTCTGTATCTAGGGCTGAATTTACAAAAGCCCTTTCCTTTGTGCTGTTATCTCTTTCTAGTGCAGGGCAAGTGTAAAATGCCATTGGATCAGACAAAAAGCCTTTCTTATCTATATGGATGAGAGTAATTGGATCACCACTGGATCTGCTGTGGCTGAATCAGAAACAGATTGCAATGTGTTGAAACACAGTGCTATCAACGTAGGATTCCAATCTCTTCTGTCTAAAGATTTGTTATTGAACAAGAAACAAGGATCAAGAAATACGATACTAAAATAGAAAAGAGTGGTACAGTCCACAAAYAAAGTCCTTTGTGCAATGATTCTTACACAGCAAAATAAGTAAAGATCATCAGTACCCTCAGAGAGATCATCTCTGAAGATAGTCTGTTGAATGCGCTTATATTCTGGTTTGCCCATATTTGTATATGCAGATTCCTGTCATAAGCTCATCTTGTCCTTTATGTGGGTACGTATCCCATTATTACTTGAGGTGCATTATGTCTGTGGGTTATTTCTATACTAAYTAATATTTACATCAAGGGATTTCCTTGACAGTTCTCTGGCATTTTTGCAAGTGTATTCTTAGATCTGCACAGATACATARTTATGCATTTTGTACACTTTAGCCGGCAAATAATTTCAAAGAATCCATACCTTATTGCTGTAAGTATGCTCAAATCTTGGAACCAGTGTTACTTCGGCAACCATTTATATCAAACTAATACTRTAGCCTGCTAAAACCTTATGCCAAGCTCCTATAAAGTCAGACACCTATTCCTACTTGTGTCACGGCAAGGTTAGGTTTTCRGGTTCTCATTACATATTTTTTAGCTGAACTGGAAATTTCCCCCAGGAAAAGAATCCCAAAAATCTTTGAATACCCACCAGTCATCAACTTGTGGGATTAATTGCTTTCCTGTGAAGTAGACTTTGATGAGTTCAGTGACAACAGGGAAAAATTTACTGCAGGAGTAAATTTCCCTTATTTTCATCATTAAATGATCCAGGAGACATCATTACATTGGTTTTTTATTAGCTTAAATAATACACAAATGCTGCTTTTCCAGGTGTGYAGTCTAAGTAAACCTTTCTATATACTGCCTCCGATTTCCCCCAGTTCCTGCTCATGCTATTTCTTAATAGAGCAGAAGCCTTTGGGGAAAACACATCAACCCCTTCACAGAGCACAGTGCGTAGCCCTGGGGATGTTCCCTCTGAACAAGTTACGTGCAGTGCCAGATGCTTGTTAGCTGCGTCAGAAAGATGCTCTGCCCACGTCCGTATTTTAGCCCCGCAGTAGAAATTTCTCTGCCAGCTTGAGCTGTCAGGCGGAGGGCCGTGATGTGGCTGGCTGTACTCCGGGGCTGGYCCCACCTTGCTCGCCTCGCTGCTTGCTGCTGTATTCTGTGTTGCAGGCATATCAGGCGAGTCAGCCCAAAATTTGAAAGTCATGGTTTGGTTTCGATAATAGTGTAAGACTAACTTCCAGAACATTAGGTTCAAATGTCAGACACTCATAGTCCGTCTCCTAAATGCTGAAGAACCTTTGCCCCCCTCTGTGTGTGTAACACCTGGTGCAGCTGACTCGCCGGGGTGTGCAAATGCAGGAGGCAGTGAGGCTCGGCAGAGCCAGCCAAGTGCTGCCCTGCACAGATCAGGAAACCAACACAAAAGATGGTGGCGAGTTTGTGRTACGGGACATGAATTGTGACCGTGRGGAGCCGCCTTCTTGGAGGTGAGCAAACACGCCTGACAGGGAGGGTCTGGTGACCTYGGTGGATACCGTGGGATTTCAGCTGGCTCCTGCTGAGAAAAGGCTGTAGTTCAGTTCTTACCTGCTTGACAACCCCAATTTTTCAAAACCTCTGAGTCAGGCTGCAAGAATTATGAGATCGCTTTTAAATAATAAGTTTGAGGATCTTTTTCCATGTCTTCAGTTGTGGKTTTTTTTTATCTTGAGCCTTTGAGTCACTCATAAGTTTAATATTTCCAAGCCCTCCCCTTCCCTTTTCTTCCAGAATAATGAAAAACACCCTTAAAAATAAAAGAAGAAGAAAATTTGGCATATTTCCCAATCTGGCAGAGGTTCCAGCATCATGAAATAATTAAGAGCTGGCACTGCTGTATTAAGCTCACCCTGAGCACTGCTACAAATGCTAAAGTAAGGGCAACTTGCTTTTTGCAAAGCAAATTTTTTWTAAACTTAAATCTGATATAGACACGAATCTTCATTCCCCAGACATACYGGGCAATTTCTCCTGTTGACTGCTCTGGTTCAAACACACAAAATAGGCAACATCCTGGTTTTAGTCAGACAGCTCACAGCAACCAAGTACAAATCACARTACTGAATAACATGGCATCCAAGTAAAATGTTCTGTGATACAAATGTGAGCCCCACAATTACTTTGGGGTTCTTGCACTGATCTTTATACAGGCAGGTTTATTTTTCCACTCCCAAGTGAATAATGAACRGGATTCATACATGGCCTTAACTCCCTCACCTGTAGTTCTTCCACCACTCGCTGCAGGAGTGCTGCGGGGAGAAGGGAAGGGAGGCACTTGGGKTTTTTAAACCCTGTACTACATATCTGCCTGCACAGAGAGGCCCCCGCAGACTTCCAGCGTATTAACTAATTTGTCCTCAGGCAGGAACAGAAAGCTAGACGGGGACTCTGGATTTGGGAGATTCTTCCAGATGCTATCTAGGTTGTGCTCTGGTTGTTCTGTTGTCGCAGCTAAACATAGCATCACTCCCACTTGAGCAATCTTTAGAGAATGCACCAGACACCTTGCACAGACTTTTTCTTGAAATAGATGCATCAAGCCATTTCCCTAATGTAACACTGTGAAATTCTGACTTGTAAGAGGGGTTGCAAAGCTCTCAAGGATGTTAGCGGGAGAGGAGGTGAGATGAATACCTGCATGAGCACTGGACATGATATATTCTTTGGCTCTGTTTGTCTGAATCTACCGTACCCAGTAGCAGGCAGCCTGCACCAGCGACCCTGCACCACGTTATCTGTGATAAAAGTGCAGGCTTTGTAAATACAGAAACTCAGCAGTCAGAACATTAGATTGGATTTCACAGAGCAAGTGAGGGGAAACTATTGCTAAAGATACCATCTTGTGGTAGTAAGAGGCACAGACCAACAGAGACAGCAGATTTAAATTGTGTGAAGCAATCCTATCGAATAGCTGGTCATAAACTCCTTCCTTTCCAAGCAAAGGATGCCACCGAGGGGTCAGTACTAGGCCCAGATCTCACTCTGCCCGGTGTGTCCTAGTCCAGGAGCTGCAGGGAGAGGACACACAAGAAAAATCACAGGTTTAAACTGCACTCGCCCCACCCAGCGGTCGGTCCGTGACATCCCTTCTCCAAAACACCTTCCCCTGTGAAAGGGTGATGAGATCAAAACGCAGACCTGGTCCTTACACTGGGATGTCACCCGGATCTGCCCGGTGGCCACTTTCCAGCTGCCTTTCCACTACAGCAGGAAGCTTTGCCCTCGGCACTCTGCCACCAGCAGCCTGGGCCCTGATGTCCAGCACGCCTTCCAGAGCGCAGTACATCTGCCCGCTCCCTCCYGTTCCCGCGGCCTAAGTCGAAGCACAGAGACACTGACAGTACAGCTGGGTGGAGAAGATCCCAGCTGGGGTCTATATGTCCTGTGGTGGGACCTGGTCATGATCGTAAAACCTCATGAGGTTCAACAARGCCAAGTGCAAGGTCTGCACCTGGGTCGAGGCAGCCCCCAATATCAATACAGGCTGGGGGATGAAGGGAYTGAGAGCAGCCCTGCCGAGAAGGACTTGGGGGTACTGGTGGACAAAAAGCTGGACATGAGCYRACAACGTGCGCTCGCAGCCCAGAAGGCCRACCGTASCCTGGGCTGCATCCCCAGCAGCGTGGSCAGCAGGTCGAGGGAGGGGATTCTGCCCCTCTGCTCTGCYCTGGTGAGACCCCCCCTGCAGTGCTGCGTCCAGCTCTGGRGYCCTCAGCATGGGAAAGACRTGGACCTGTTGGAGYGGGTCCAGAGGAGGGCCACGAAAAGGATCAGGGGGATGGAACACCTCTCCTATGAAGAAAGGCTGAGAGAGTTGGGGTTGTTCAGCCTGGAGAAGAGAAGGCTTCGGGGAGACCTTATTGCAGCCTTTCAGTACTTAAAGGGGGCTTATAAGAAAGATGGGGACAGACTTTTTAGCAGGGCCTGTTGTGACAGGACAAGGGGAAACGGTTTTAAACTCAAAGAGGGTAGATTCAGACTAGATATARGGAAGAAATTTTTCACAATGAGGGTGGTGAAACCCTGGCACAGGTTGCCCAGAGAGGTGGTAGATGCCCCATCCCTGGAAACATTCAAGGTCAGGTTGGACGGGGCTCTGAGCAACCTGATCTAGTTGAAGATGTCCCTGCCCATGGCAGGGGGGTTGGACTAGATGACCTTTGAAGGTCCCTTCCAACCCAAACTATTCTATGATTCTATGATTCTAAAAGTAACTACTTCCTCTCTGTGAATATATAACTAGTAAGTTTGAGAGGGCTGAGGAAAAGTCCCTAGAAGCAAGAAAACTTGAACACTGAAAAACAGCCGCTTCGACCGCTTCTTACAGGTAAAACCTATCGTGCCGTGCTCCATGTCAAACAGTTTTTATGTCTTGATTATTCCTTGTGGTTGGCCGGAAAGACCACATTGCTCTAGCAATACCTGTGTGCCAGAGTTTATTTCAAGAGCCTTATAGACAAGAGACATCAATTGCAAGATGGACCAAAGGAAGCCTGCCATAAGAGTGACTGTCTTGAACATAGCGGTGGGTATGCACTGTTCCTTATGTCATTAGCATTTAGAAGTGTGTAGAAAGCCCAAGTACATGTAAAAATCTAGTGTGCTTTTGGTCTAGATTAATTAAAAAATTAATCTTACATACCTAAATTAAACTTCCATACCTAAAGTTGCATATGGGATTATCAGAAAAATGTATATCTAGCTCCTGATGAAATCACTGCATTGAAAAATTGCAGAAGAAAGTGACCTAAAATGTCTGCAATATCTGCAGAATCTTGAATAAAATTATATTACTAACATCAAATGCAAAAGTTGCTTTGCCCTCATGCATTTTGTTTTCTTTTAACTTTCTAGGCTGGCTTTCCACATCCTAAGGCAGCAATAAAAGCAGACTTTCTTTACCTCAGTGGTCTTCTACAATGCATATTAAGCATTTTGATGGAAGATGTGTAAGTGTAAGCAGGACAGTGCTTAACTTTCAGCCCTCATTCTCTACAGACCTCTTTCCCACCCATTCCTATGACTCCGCAGTTGTGAGAGAAGAGATGCATCCATCGACGCCAGGTGTACTTGGAGAAACCAGGTTTGTAGACATACTTTTGGTGTCAAAGGAGTTCTCTGCATTTTTTTACATGGGAGATGAACTTGACAAGAAAAGCCTAACCCCACAACTCCCCAGTTCAAACCAGTCTGTTAACTGAGCACCTCATTGCCAGGAACTTCTGGCTATTTGACAACAACCCCCCTACCTGCCTAGTCAACACTCACAAAATCGAGTGGCACCTGTTATCAGACCAAGCTGGAGATTTAATATATCTTCTTTATTTTTGGTTACTGTTCTTTTCCCTTTCTTAGATTAGTGCTCAACTACTTAATATTCAGTGCCTGCTGCTAGCACTGGAGAGGCACATTTTATTTAAGAAATGTGAGAAGTTTAGTTACGTGAATGAGGAACTTCTAGAAATGACAAACATTGGTATGAGAAAGAAATCCATGGCATGGCCACACATGAATTGCAGTTATCCAGTGGTTTTTGAACTTAGATGGAGATGCAGATGGAGAGCTTTAAGAGGGAGAAGAGCATTACATGGGACTACAGGGATCATGACAAGAACTGGTGAAATGAGATGTCTTTGAAATGCATCCTACTGTACTCCCACTTTCCACATTAGCTTTACAGCAGCTATAATCTATTATATCTAGATGTATAAGTGACAGATTTTTCAGGTTAAGAGACCATTGTCACTCTGGCTTCCTACACAGCAGAGGCTATACATAATGTTTCACATTGTGATTCTGCACCAAGCCTATGAATTGAGCCAAAGCTTTTTTTTTTTTTTAAATACAGTTTTGATATAAAGATCGCAATTGAGAAAGTTAACATTTATTTTGTGATTTTTACCATTTAGTCTGTATTAATTCATTTAACGTCATAGTGTAAAATGACAACTTGTAAATCAAACTTAATCCAATAATAAATCAAAACTTTTATCTTTATTTGAAATSTGCAATGCACTCAAAATACCAATGTCATGCTTGTCTGACAATATGGATTCTTCATAAAAACATGCTCATTGGCATTTACTATCCARCTGTCCTCCATTGACTGTATCCTATATTAACAATACCAATGCCAGGCATGTATTTCCARTATTGACATGATAGCCACTTTTGCTTCTGTTCCTCTGGAGCTTCTTCAGTATTCCTAAATTTATTAAAAACGTACATTAATAGCTTAGAGTTACCAGTCCATTTTAGCAAGCAAAAATCTGTTCCTCTCTGGTGACAAAATATTTAACAGCAAAAGGTGGTCTTTAAACTTAGCTTTTGCACCAGCTGGAACCAGAATAATTAATTTGTCTGTAGCATCTAAGTATTGCTGACATATCTTTGCTAYGTCCCCCTTTTCTGCATGCCTGAAGGGTAAATAAACACCTTTCCRGCAAAGCAGCCTTAACATTTTTTCCTTTTCCAGTGTGTATACATAAGTAAAATTCTTCTTACTGACTGTGATCCTGTTGACAGCGGAGTTTCATTGATAACCAATAGTTTGCTTTGCTGATTGCCAACTAATTGAATTAGATAAATGGTACTAGTCATAATAAGKCTCTTACTGATCCAGTACATTTTGTCGCCACTTTGTTAACCTGCCAAGGAGAAGAGTATATAAACAAGTTACTGCGAAGTAGGCTAAAGTGTAAGCTTGCAGGAAATCAACTGCTTTGCAGTAAGTGTGCCTGTTCTCCCTTTTGGTACCCCTTCAAATACCTTAACTGGCTTGTGTTTGTTATCGGGTAACAAGACGCACAGGCTCGCGCGGTGACTGCCGAGCAGCAGGGTAACATGTTTAGGTATCCATCCCCTCGGGCTTTTTATTGCAGACACTCTGCGATTTTGGGCAGATACCTGAAGCGAGAGACAAGACAGATGCAACCCTGAGGGTACTCGGGGAGGACGGTTGCCTGGGTCCATCCYTCCTCCTCACCTTCTGCCGGCCCTCCCTGCGCCCTGCCAACAAGAAACCCAAATAAAGAATTAGAGGCATAAAAATCCCCACCGCACCGCAAAAATATGACTAAAAATAAATAATGTAGGCCTTATTTTTTCCCTCCTTTTCTGCAGTCGGGCAGGTTTCACACCAGCAGGTGCTCCAGGGAGCGGCGTACAGCTCCACAGGGCAGGGGGCTGYGAGACGCTCGGCGCAGGGGGCTCCTTCTGCAAATTTAAGGACCTTCACCGTGTTTTTGGGTTTCGCCCTCACCCTGAGGTCTTTCTTCACAACGGACAGCGAGGCGTTGACCCGCGCGCTGCGGAGCAGGGCAAGTCGGGCGGCTGCTGGCGGCACCGGGCCCCCCCGACCTGGCAGCCCCCCGACCTGGCAGCCCCCGGCAGGCCACCCCACCGCCTGGGCGAGGGCGACCCCAGGCCAGCCCCGGGACCTGCCCGTGCCCCCTCAAGCCGCCGCGGAGGCCGCACTCCGCGCAGGATCGGGCCAGGCGGCGGCGGGAAGAGCTTCCCACCTCATCCCCCCTCCCTCTCTCCCTCCGGTGAGGGGGCGAAGGCGAGCTCCTGAGGGGAGAGGCGGGAGGGGAGGGCCAGGCAGGGTCCCCTCCCCTGCTGCTTCTCTCAGGGGGCGGCAGCCACCCTCCCCCTGCTCGGGCCTGAGCTCGGGGCTTCTTCCGTACACCTTCCCTGCCGTGTCGGGATGCCGGTGCCCCTCGGGCCGTTCTCCCACCCCACTGCCGTGGGGCTGGTTTTTCCCCGCTCGGGTGCCGGGACCCCCTCCCTGCCCTCCATCCCCTGGGGCCTCGGACCCTGGCGAACACGGGGACTGCGTCTGCCGTGGAAGGGATGCTCAAATTTACCAGGTGGTGGGATGAGGGACGGGGTAGTGTTTGTGCTAAAAGGCRGTTCCCTGGGATAGCCTGTAGGGCCAAGAGCATCCTCCCTACGGAGTGACAATCTGGATGGTAGTTACTGCTGCTCTGCAGTGTCGTTCAGGGTCCATTCATGGGTGGTCTCCAAATGGAAGGAGAGAAGGAGCTCTGCGTGGCCGTTTTCGAGGAGATCGCAGGAAGGGATCTCCCCACYGACATCTCTGAAGGTGAAGAATACACCAAATTAATTCAGTACCTCTGTAATGTAAATCGAGTAAAGTCACTTCTGCATTGAGTTTACAGCCAAGTGTCCAGGTCATCATTAGTCATCAGGGATTAAGGATGGGAACAATCCTGAATCTGTGGGTGAAGAAGGGGTGTTGCCCTCTGAGTCCAACCTTAAACTAGGGTTTAGTAAAGGCTCACAGTCTCTAAGTCCCTTCCCTTATCTTGCTTTCTTGCTGAGCATTCATGTTGTCTTCTCTTTCTTTAAGATGATGAGGCCAATAGTGGGAATGAAGATGGCAGTCCCCTGGCAGATGATCCCGAGAACGTGAAACGATATGAGACATTACCGGAGGCATTTAAAGATAATGCTTTCCAGAGATGTAGCAAGGCAGGTGCCTATGAGAGCCAGCACGTGTCAGAAATGCACCAGCGGGACCTCCTTGGGGAGAGGCGGGGTGATGGCATTCATCCAGAAAAGGCCCTTGAGGACCTCCACAGCATCCTTCTCCACACAGAAGATGCTATAGGAGACGATCACTCTGGATACAGTGAGTGTGAGGAAATTGTCAGTCAGACATCAAATCTTCAACAGCATGAGGCACCCCAGACAGAAAAACCCCCAARATGTCCCAAATGTAACAAGGGCTTCAGGTGGTGCTCTGATTTAATTAAACACCAGAGAACCCACACAGGTGAGGAGCCCTTCATATGCAGTGAGCGTGGGGAAAACTTCAGGGTGAGCTCCCACCTTATCTCCCGTAGAAGAACGCACACAGGAGAAAGGCCCTACCCTCRTCTCAAATGTAGGAAAAGCTTCAGCTGAAACTCTCACCCTAGAAATCACCAGAGAGCCCACACTGGTGAGAGGCCTTTCGAATGCATACAGCGTGGAAAAGGCTTCAGTGATTTCTCAATGCTCGCGCAGCACCAGCAAACCCACACGGGTGAGAAGCCTTATGTGTGTTCCCAATGTGGGAAGTGCTTCAAACAGAGCGCTCACGCCAACACACACCAGTGAGTCCATACAGGAGAAAAACCCTTTATGTGTGTTGAGTGTGGGAAGTACTTCCAAACCAAAACCACCTCAAGCWGCACTGTAAGCTTCACCTGAAATAGACAGCAGGACAGCATTTCCTTTAGGTCTATGAGCAGTGGTGCCTTGCCTTTAAATTAAAAAAAAAATCAATTATAAATTCTATGGTGTGATTGAAAGAAGGAAGAAACCACCAAGGGGAGGAGAGGGTCTCTGTCACAGTACAARTAGGTTGCTGATGAGGTGGGAGGAGGGTGGCAGGGTAGGGGCAGAAGTGGGAATAAGATTCCCGTCAGCAGGAACGGCTTGTCCAGGGGATTGAAGGAAGGGATGTGGTAACAAGAAATAGGGAGGAAGTTTAGCAAAGAAGGAATTTGGTGCTTAGAAATCTGATTGTTGGGAGCACAGCCCTTGGAGAGATGAAAATATCCCACTGTCTTACTGAGAAGGCAAAAATGACAAAGCAGGCTCCGTCAAYGGGAGCCTGCATTCAGGAAATGAGTCACTTACTGAACTGCGGAAGAAAAGTTGTCCTTTACTGTCTCTGGCAGCGTCTGTAGGTATTTTAGGRGTTCTGTTAAACCTGGGCAAAGATGTCCCAGTTTTCTGGTATATGTTGTAATATTCCAGCTCTTTTGATGCGTTAAGTGCCTTCCCTTATTAAATAGCAGCTCTGCTTCTGTTGTTCTCCCCCTTCCTTTCCTGCTCTATTTCCATGTGCCCGGATTGTCCTTTCTACTACTTCAGTGACAGAGCAGCCATGGCTGCGCCCATCATTGGTCTYACTGGACATTAAGATGCAATCTCACTACCCTAAAAAAATAATGGGTGTTACTGTTTGTTAGACACCTTTTTGCTTTTCTGAGCAAAGTTTGATAACTGCCTTCAGCAGTATTTTGTCTTACACATTCTGAGAGCCTTATTCAACCCTGGAGGCAACTGAGATAATCCTGTATATGTAAATATATGGAGCTGATTTGTAGCTTTACTAGCAGCATAGCATAGAATCATAGAATCATAGAATCGTTTGGGTGGGAAAAGACCTTTAAGATCATCAAGTCCAACCCTTAACCTAACACTGCCAAGTCCATCACTAAACCATGTCCCTAAGCACATCTACACATCTTTTAAATAACCCCCAGGGATGGTGACTCAACCACTTCCGTGGGCAGCCTGTTCCAGTGCTTGACAACCGTTTCAGTAAAGAAATTTTTCCTAATATCCCATCTAAACTTTCCCTGGTGCAACTTGAGGCYGTTTCCTCTTGTCCTGTCGCTTGTCATTTGGAGGAAGAGACCAACACCCACCTCGCTACAACCTCCTTTCAGGTAGTTGTAGAAAGCGATAAGGTCTCCCCTCAGCCTCCTTTTCTCCAGGCTGAACACCCCCAGTTCCCTCAGCCGCTCCTCATAAGACTTGTGGTCCAGACCTTTCACCAGCCTCGTCGCCCTTCTCTGGACACGCTCCAGCACCTCAATGTCCTTGTAGTGAGGGGCCCAAAACTGAACACAGTATTCGAGGTGCGG
>JASVER010000050.1:5746035-5771095 GCA_030449065.1 Oceanodroma leucorhoa | reverse complement strand
GCCAGCTCCCTCAGTACCCTTGGGTGGATCCCATCTGGCCCCATAGACCTGTGTGTGTCTAAGTGGTGTAGCAGGTCGCTAACCATTTCCCCTTGGATTATGGGGGCTTCATTCTGCTCCCCATCCCTGTCTTCCAGCTCAGGGGACTGGCTACCCAAAGAACAACTGGTCTTACTACTAAAGACTGAGGCAAAGAAGGCATTAAGTACCTCAGCCTTTTCCTCAKCCTTTGTCACTATGTCTCCCCCCGCAGCCAATAAAGGATGGAGATTCTCCTTAGCCCTCCTTTTGTTGYAAATGTATTTATGGAAACATTTTTTATTGTCTTTTACAGCAGTAACCAGATTAAGTTCTAGTTGGGCTTTGGCCCTTCTAATTTTCTCCCTGCATAATCTCATGACATCCTCGTAGTCCTCCTGAGTTGCCTGCCCCTTCTTCCAAAGGTCATAAACTCTYCTTTTTTTCCTGAATTCCAGCCAAAGCTCTCTGTTCAGTCAGGCCGGTCCTCTTTCCCACCAGCTTGTCTTTCAGAACATGGGGACGGCCTGCTCCTGGGCCTTTTAAGATTTTCTTCTTGAAGAGTGTCCAGCCTTCCTGGACTCCTTTGTCCTTCAGGACTGCCTCCCAAGGGACTCTGTCAATCAGTCTCCTAAACAGGCCGAAGTCTGCTCTGGAAGCCCAAGGTAGCAGTTCTGCTGACCCCCCTTCTTACCTCTGCAAGAATCGAAAACTCTATCATTTCATGATCGCTATGCCCAAGACCCCCTCCAACCATCACATCACCCACAAGTCCTTCTCTGTTCACAAACAACAGGTCCAGTGGGGCGCCTTCCTTTGTTGGCTCGCTCACCAGCTGTGTCAGGAAGCTATCTTCCACACACTCCAGGAGCCTCCTCGACTGTTTCCTCTCTGCTGCATTGTACATCCAGCAGATGTCTGGTAAGTTGAAGTCCCCCACGAGAACAAGGGCTAGCAATTGTGACACATCTCCCAKCTGCTTATAGAATATTTCATCTGCCTCTTCATCCTGGTTTGGTGGTCTATAACARACTCCCACCATGATATCTGCCTTGTTGGCCTTCCCCCAGATTCTTACCCATAAACACTCAACCCTATMGTCACCATCATTAAGCTCTAGACAATCAAAACACTCCCTAACGTACAGGGCTACCCCACCACCTCTCCTTCCTTGTGTATCCCTCTTGATGAGTTTGTAGCCATCCATGGCAGCGTTCCACTTATGCAAGTCATCCCACCATTTTTCCATGATGGCAACTATATCATAGTTTTCCTGCTGCACAATGGCTTCCAGCTGCTCCTGTYTGTTGCCCATGCTGCATGCATTRGTGTAGATGCCCTTCAGTTGGGCTATTGATCCCGCCACCTTTTTGTGGGGAGAAACCCTAATTCCTACGTGACYATTCTCAGGCGCTTCCGTGGTTTCTAACATATCTATAACCCTTGCGTCTTTGCTGCTGCRTGGATCTCCATCACCTACCTCCACTGAGATGACAGACCGAAGGACCTCACTAGCACACTGTCCCTCAAACATTGGCGTGCTGCCCCCAGGCTTACCTCTAGCGAGCCTGGTTTTATCCCTCTCTCCTTCAAATCTAGTTTAAAGCTCTTTCAATAATCCTTTTCCCCATTTGAGACAGGTGTACCCCACTTGTCGCCAGCAGGCCTGGTGTCGTGTAGACCGACCCATGATCAAAAAACCCCAAATTCTGCCAGCGACACCAGRCTYGGAGCCAGGTATTGATCTGCTGGCTCTTCCTGTTTTACAGCACTCAAGAGGGGTGTGAATTTTACATACTTGGGAGTCTTTTGGAGGCTTATGGYCAGCTCAGAGCCTTCTGCCTAGGAACAGAGTGCAAGCGGGCAACTGGAAGGGAGTGGAATATGAATGGTGGTGACTGAAGGGAAACAGACTGCAAACGGAGGGGCCCAGAGGGAAATAGAACTGGAGGGAACTGGAGAGTGACAGAGTATGTACAGAGGGGAATGGAAAGGAACCATGTGGTGAGAAAAAAGCCAACAACGTAGGAGACTGGAGGGGAAAAGAACATGAATGGTGAGGTTCAAGGGGAAGAAGGCATGAAAAGAGCTGTAGCTAAATAAATTTTCACCAGAGAGGCCTAGACAGAATGAGAACATGAAGACCCAGGCCCACTCCCTTTCCTGTGCATCATGTCTCTAACCACAAGAGAAGAGGCCTCGGCTGTCTTCAGCCAGTTTTGCAGATCTCGCACCTAACCTTCCACAGAAGTTCACTAGCTGCAAACTCCTCAGTTCTCCATAGCCAGACAAATGGCACGCCTGAGCTTCTGAGGTTTCAGCTGTCCCCTGCTCTGCCTGCCCTCTAGACATGTGGCTTTTGCTCTCTCCATTGGCCAGCCCGTGGCCGCAGAGCCCAGGGTAACTGGGGTAACAAAGCTTTTTGGGATGGATCACACTGAGACACCCCTCTCCCTAGCTGCTCCCTCCCTCCTTGCCTCTGTTCAGAGAGTGGGGAGATCCTGGACACCTGCGTTCCCGAAGCCCCAGGTGGGCAGTAGGGTATAGGGGTTAGAGGAGGAGTGCGAGGCTCTGGAGGTTTGAGTTCTGATGGTGTGAGGGCAAGAGGGTGAAGGGACTCAGAGAGAAAATGGGGGGGTTGGACACCTGGGTGCCCAGGGGAGGCAGCTTGCTGCTGAGGGGTTAGAGCAAGCCCCACTCTTCTATGTTCTTGGCTTCCCTCCATCCCTAAGCAGGTTTTTGGACAGCAAGACATTGGGTTGCCTGGGACAGTCACAAGGTGCAAAGCCCATCTTTCTCTACTTGTGAGGTGGTGAAAGATGCATGAACTGAGAGGACTGGCTGGGAACAGAGCGCAGCTGGAGGGGAGGGGAGCGGAAAAGAGCACCAATGGAGGGGTCTGTAGGGGAACATAGTGAGAACAGAGGGGGATACAAGGGGTAAGCGTGCAAACGCAAGTGCTGGAAGGGCAATGGAGCATGCAGAGAGGGGACTGAAGGGGAACTGAGGGCAAAGAAACAGGATGGGAGGGGAACAGAGGTCAACAGGAACTGGAGCTTAATCTGGAGATGAACAGAACACGTATGGAGAGGTCTGAAAGTGTAATTAGTAGCATAAAGCCATGATTATTAACAGCACTGGTAGGTAAGACATGACCCCTGTCTGCAAGTTGCACCTGGTGTCCTTACTGTCCGTCCTTACTGTCCTTTAGGGGCAAATCATTCTCACCAAGAACTACTCTGAAGTTCAGAGCCCTGTTGGGTAGAGAACAGACTTGGTTTTAGCAGTGTTTTAGAAAGAAATTTTAGGRCATATAAATGAAATTAAGTGGCCTAAAAGTGGTCCGTAGTTAGACACCGAGACTTACACATTTGAAGCAGGCACAGCAGCAAGGCAGAAGCACACTGACTGTTTCTCACACCTGTGTGCCTTGGGCAGCTGGTAGCAGCTGGATGAGCAGCCTAACTGCTGCCGTTGGTAATGAGTGGCTGACTGATGTGGGATTGATTTRACCTCATTTTGGTCAATTTTGAGGCCTGGGTTTAAGCAAAACTGGAAAATCAAACAGATAATTGGGCTAATTGCAAACCTAAGCAGCAGGGGTTGATCYTTCCAGCAAATGCCTGTGAACAGGAGACCATCTTAAACTGTATTTTATTGGTTCCCCTTCTGGATAGGGCAATCACCCAGCTTATAAAATATTTTGTTTAAAAACAAGGTTGAGCAAATTATGTCCAGACCACAGCAACTACTAAAAACATGTAGAGAGGGCTCCCCAAATTACTCTCCATTTGTCTGTGATGCAAACGAGATTTGTGCCTCGGGTGGTTCTATGCCACCACGTTGCTGGTCCTTTGCTCGCTTTGCTTGCTTCAAAATGCTCTACAATTAACAGAAAAATGGGAAACTTTGGCTCCTACTTCAGTGAGCAGCTGTGACAGTGAAAGGTGCTTCAGTCACAGGTTTCTCGCCCCAGTGTTGGACCAAAGACGAGAAAACATCATGTGCCCACRCTGCCCTTTTGTGTGGATCCGCAGCTTATGCTGAAACGTGAGCAGCTGAGACGTCAGCACATGGGTCTGTTTGCTCCTGGACAAAGGSATGGGACAGGACCTTTGTAAACCASTGCCGTAAGATCAATTGGGCCAAATCATGGCCTCCCTGGGGAATTAGTTTATTTATTAAAACTATCTTTATTTCTTTAACATGAGGTTGAGGCATGAGGGTCTCCTAGTCGGGGTTATACARCCCGTTAGCAATCCTCACCCTGATGTGCTGCTTGTCTGCCATGAGCAAACTAAAATGCGTTAAATAATGTTTTTTATTTGTTTTTAAACTCCAGTACACACATCAGGTGCAGATTCTATCCAGGAGTTTACAATTCCAAATTTCATTTTCAACTCCYTTATTCTTTAAGGTCACTGCAAACCTCCTCACTCTCCATCAATCTCTAGAGGAGTTATTAGYTTACAGTGTAGCAGAGGACGGGTCTCCTTCAGCATGGGATAGATCTGTGTGCTCACCAATAAAGGAGGAACTCTAATAGAGGTGTTAAGAGTAGTGCTTGCTCAGTGGAGAACTGTGGAGAAGTTGACATGGTTATCTGTGAAGTGATAGCATTCAAATCACRTCCACAGTACTAGTTTGCTGAGTGCTTACAAAACCTTCAATGGGAGCTTGGAAGACTTATTTCTGTGTCCCCAGAGTATGACTGGAAGTTCTGGTGGCTGGTATTCGACTGCTTTGGATCTTACATACTTAACCTAAGATGTTACTAAAGAAAATGGTAATATTTGCACTGGGACTATCTAGTATTTAGGGCACTGAATAATTAAACTCAACACAGACTTTAAGCTGCCAGCATCTCTGGAAATGTGATTTATTTACATTAGTACTGAGTCAGGTAAAATGTTTCTGTTCACACCATCCTGAACATAACAGAGAAATTCCCATCTTTTAGAGCTGTTTTCAGCAAGTGAGCTGTATGTTTAAGAAGCAAACATTCGATCACATCTATTTGTTCAGACAAGTCCTACATTTTTGGCCCAAAAGTCAAGTTACACATTCTGCAGAAACTCATACGGCCATCAGAAGAGCACAGGGACAGCACATGTGCATCTATCAGCTAACATCAGCCTTTGTTCCCAGCTGAAACCTGGAAATAGCATGATTTTTTTCAGCGCTGTTTGTTTTTCCTCAGTGTTCACAAATGTCTTGACTCTGCAATGGAAACCCTTCAGTGACCAAGGCTGTCCTGCAATGTTTTTCTCCTTTTTGTCTTGTTGAAGCTGTTGTTCTCCTGGGCAGCCATCAGGTTTATTGCAAAATTCGTAACTAGGAAAATGAGAATGGATGAGGAAGTCTTCACCTGACCAAATCTCCCCATTCTCTCCCTCCACAAACCGTCCTAACTAAAACTATGTTGCACTTACATTGTGCTTTTCGCCTCACAGTGCTTACAGTGCCCAAATTTGCTCTCAGGTTTGACTGTCAGGTGAATGGCACACGAACCTGACAATGTTCTTGAAAAAGTGAGCAAGATTTGTAACAGCTTTTGCAATCAGGTGGCTTCTACCTGCTGCACGTTTGGTAAGGCTGGCAAGAGCGGAGTGAGTAGGGTATAGCTGAGTAGTACGTATTTGTAAAGTGTAATCATAGTTATAGGATGAACTCTGCCTTACAAAAGCCTTAAAGGTGGCGTGGAGTGAAAAGAAGGGCTGATGTGTTCACACCACGGACCGTGTGGAGTCTTACTAAAATAACATCTTCATGCTGCACAAAATGTAGAAGTGGATGTGGACTATACAGTAAAGTTACCCTGATCAGCCTGTACTCAACAAACAAATGAACATTTCACTTTTATTTATTCTGGGTTGGGGCAGGGAGGGTGGGGGGAATGAGGGAGCTGTTACACAAAGTCCTCATTTAAATGCTTTGTAGTTATCTGCTGCTGCTGTTCACCCAGCTCTCCTCTGGCTCAAGGCCCTACTTATTTAGCCAGGTCTCAGCTCCTCTTAAGACTTAGGCAGCCTTGCTTTTCAAGTACTCCCTTCTCTGTGGGGCCATGGAGGCAATCCACTGACCAGTGCACTGCTTGGCCTCTTCCCACGTGTAGCGGGGCACGTAGCCAAAATCCTTCTGTGCTTTTCTATAAGAGAAAGTGAAAGGGGTGTTCAGTAGAGTGACCAGGTGACGGTTGGTGGAGGGGATGTATCTGACAAAGGGCCTGAGCAAGAAGCTCACGATCTCCAGCAGCAGTGAGAAGTAATACAACATTGTCAGAGGCATGGGGAGCCGGGGCTCGATTCCAAACCCCAGGTCCCTGGTCAGCTCGTAATTTAGATCTGCGTAGCTCATATGAGGAGTGTCATCTGAGATGTAGTAGAACTGCCCCCTGATGTGCTTGGCTTTCTGTGGGACTTGCAGGGCTTTGGCTGCCTGCACATGTGCCCAGGCGATGTTCCCCACGTAGACGGGGTTCACCAAAGCCTCCTTCCTGGAGAAGCGCAGGTAGACGTTTTTGTTCAACAGACACTTATCCAGATGACCCTGAAGAAATGGGCATCCTTCTCCAAAAATGTACATGGATCTCAGGGCACAAGTCATCAGCATACCACCATCCTTTAACATCTGGCCATCTGCTTTCAGCACAGAATCCTCTGCCAGTCTCTTACTCTGGGCGTAAGGAGATTTTGATACACTCCTATAAGCTGTATCTTCATCACCATTGAAAATTGGGTCACCTTTGCAGTTTGGGCCTGTCACTTCTATGGTACTGGTATATATGAAGTGTTGGACGTTACAGCGGACACATGCCTCCAGCAGTAGCTGAGTACCTTCAAAATAGAAACATGCAAGTCAGTCTGGAGCTCTCCAAGCAGGGAAAAGTGAGTTTTTTAGATCAGAAACAGCATCTCTGGCCTGAGCTTGGCCAGGTCTCCCCTCTCTGCAGCTGGAAGAATGCTGTCCTGAACTGGGCAACATGTTCAAAGAAACTGAACCTGCTCTGAATCTGTATTTAAGTGGTATCAGTGCACCTGCCGGAGTTAAACAAGGATGAACACTTGGTCTTAATTGCATGTTGTGGGGTTTTTTATGCCAAGAGTCAAATTTTGCTCTTGCTTAGGCGAGCATGGGCACTGACTACAGATTCAGGGGCTTGTGCCAGTTGGTTGAACTGACGTGGCTTAAGGCACGGAACCTTTGGAAGCTGCCCCTCTCATTCGGTACCATCTATCCCGTATGCTGAATCCCCTGTTTTCCAGGCTTGAGGATGCTTTTGGGTGGTTTGCTAAGCAGAGACAGAATTAATGTGGGACCTGAAGGTTTGCTCCAAAATCAGCTTCATCCAGTGGGAGTCTATCCACCATTCAATTGGCTTTGGAGGAGGGTTTGAGGAGAAAGATCTTATGTCAGAACAATGCACGATACTATGCAGTCACAGATCATGGAGTGAAGTGCCATGAGCAAAGTGATGACTGTGTATGTATGGCTCCTTTTTTGGCATATTCTGGATTTTACTTGCAGTAATACAGGATTTCTTACTTTTAAAATCCTATTATAATGCTCATCGAGGAGAGCAGAGGTAAACTGGTGAGTTCAAGGTCTTTCAAGTAGCCAAGAGGGTTAAGCTAGGAAAGCACATTCAAGGGGAAAATAAATATTTTAATAAATTGGGTTGTTTTAATTACAAGTAGTCTCTTTTCTTTTTCTTCCGAGCTTTGAGGCAAAAATTGCCTTATTTGTTGTGCATGGTGTAATGAGAAAGTTTATGTGTGAAAGGGCCAGTGATTTTGGAACAGAAGATACAGCTCAAAGACATTTGAAAATGTCTTTGGCAAAGGAACATTAAACCAAAATGGCTGATATGATATCAGATGGGTGTGGCCTAAAATCTAGGGGATAAAATCAAACACTAGAAGTGAGGCACATAAATGATCTAACGAGTCTGCTCAGTCTGTTACAACTAAAGGCAGCACAATGCAGAGCAGGCTAGCGTTGCTAAAGAGAATATAATGAATAAAAGAGGTTCAGAGGACCAAGGAATATTGGCAGCAAAATATGGACCCATTAATGAGTGAAGAATGGGAAGAATTACTGAACTGAATATTGTTAGGGCACCAAAATTCCTTTTTCAAGCTTGAACAAGAAAAAGAAAGAAGATGAAACAAATGGAAAATAAATCTGGATGAGGCTTTAAGAAACACTAAAGACGTGCAAAGGAAAAAAGGTTACACAGCCAGGAATAAATTCATGTGAAAAGTGAGTTCATGCAAGTCACTATGTTTAGGTGACACACCAGCCAGAGCCATCTGGAAAATGAATTAATTAATAAAATATATTATTTTTAAAATTAATAGCTTAACTCCTGCCATCGATGCTGTTTAGAAAGTGAGGGAAAGTAACAAAGTGCAGAAGGGCTAGATAAAATCAAATGAGATAACAACTTTTTAAAAAAGCAAACATAAAGTTATCTTGGCAGTTGTTATCTGTTCAGGATCACTTTCACCCAAATAAAATGTGTTTTATTTGCAAATCAAAGTTGTATGTAAAAAATGAAAAGGTTCTTACAGTAATGGGAATTTGAGCATCTTTCACATAGCATGTAATAAAGTAAATCTTCCATGGAGCGGGTCTCCAAGTTTTGCTTGCACACAGAGCCCTCCTGGCTGAGGATCTGATTCACAGAGGGTACTTTTGTTTGCGTTATATTTAATAATTTTCTTAATTCCCTTCCTCCTAAAAATTTGCTTCCCTTCCCTTCCTAAAAGGATATCTTTGCTCTGAGGCATTGTGTGGCATGTGAGACAGAGGAAAGCCCTGCATCATGGCAAGTTTAACTTGTTTGCTTCTGTTCTGGTTTGTGAACATCCACATCTGATTCCTTGACACGTTTGTATTATGAAAGTTCTGTGTTCTGGGAGAAACAAAACTCTCATCCCGCAAGTCTATGAAGTACGTAGCAATGTCTTGGCTGGTCAGAAAGCCAGAAGAGCATCAGAGTGGAAAGGGAGGGAAACAGCGAAGAGGACAGCAGTATTTACTGACTGACAAAGTATTTACTTTGCTCTAGGAGCAGGCCTGGTGCGTGCTTTCATTCTACCAAATGTTATCAGCTAACCCTCACTGGCCCGGGGGGCTTTTTTCACCCACAGGCAGACTCCGCTGGGGGGGATCTGAAAGATTTATGAAAACCTAGATACTTCGTGCCTAAGTCTAAACCTGCCGAAAGGAACAATAGGACAGACTTAAATAAACTCTCTAGCTCAGAGCTAGAGAGCTTTCTGCTTTTGGGAATGCTTTTTAATATTTGTTTGGGTTTTTGTTTTTTTTTTCCCCATGGGTTTAGGCAACACATTCTGCTGTGGAAAAGAGATTGTAGCAGGAGTATGTTCATATAGAGCGAGCTTTACAAATTCGCTTTCTGAGCTACCACCCCTGTATATTTATTTTTCACACTACCCAACGCACAGGTTTACAGGAGCTTGCCTTTCTGCTCTTCTCTCCTGCCAGGGACCTAAGCAGCTGCCCGCTGGGCTCTAATTTGTGGTCACTGTCAATTTGTGGCTTTGACTGAGCAGAAATGAAAGGATCTGCAAGCCGAATGTACAGGCAGTGCGCCAGGCTAAAACAACCAAAATGCCGTCCTGCTGTTTTTAAGGTGCATGTAAGAGACAACTCAGCTACAAAGAACGCTCTCTTGCTCTGAACCCTGGTGAGTAGCCAATATTTGTAAAAGTGGTGCCTGTAGAAATATGTTCCTTATTTTTCTGTGAAGAAGCCCTGTATCATCGGCAGGGAGGAACAAAGGACCAGGAAAACTGTTCATGTAAATAAGAACATCTTCCCCAAATCCTCACCAAGGAGCTGAAGCAACACAGCCAGGGAGGTCAGTGTGCATGCAGGTTAGGCAGTACCAGTTCTCTGAAAGGCATAGAGGGGTTTGGGATCAGAGGGAGGGGGATGAAGTTGTTCTTTTAGGAAATATATTTAAATTTCCCAGCAGCTGTTGCCACACAGGCCATTTCTAAACTAAAACCTTCCCCTTTCATCTGATCTTTTCATGAGGAACAGGGGCTCCATAGTAGAAAGGGAGATCCCATCACTGAGTGAGAGGTCACTGAAAGCCCTCCCTCCCAAAGCCTTGAGTTTATTGGAGGAATTTTATTTATAAACTCAAGGTGGGAGAGCATCTGCTCCTCYGTCTGAACTGCATTCATGCACACACAGACATAACGGCAAATGGGAGGAAAAGGAGAAGAGGAGGAAGAAAAAGAACAGGAAGCAGAGAGCCGCAGGGTCTGGGACATTAGCAATGCAAGTTTGCTCTAATTGCAGCCAAAGCCTCTAGTGTTTGTAAAAATTAAAAAATGTACACAGGCRGTAATGCTACATGGGGAGGGAGAATAGGAACCAATTTTCTCAAATGCGCATTRGGATTTTAGAGGTGAATTGCTTCCAGAAAGGTCCACTGAGCATGGGATTGCGGCTGTCCCCACTGAAGGCAGAGCCTGTGCAGATCTCAGGGTGGGCATGTGTGAGGGCTGACGAGGGTGAACGATCCTGCGGTGCCCTGCAGTGGAAGGCCGGTGCACGCCGGGGGGGGGAGAGGGCCAGAGCTGCCCAGGGCTGCACATACGCGTGCTCTGCGCTTCGCACAGGTGTGGCTGTGCAAGGTGCAGAACAACCCTGTTAATCTGGCTCAAAAGAACAGGTCAGGTGCTCCCTTTCCTGAGCAGATGATGATCAGGACATACTGGCCATGGGTTTGAGAAAGGTGCTTCACCTGCTCACCTGTAACGTTGACTTCCCAGAGCAGCTGCTTCTCTATGAGGCCCAAGGTGTCAATGATGGAAGCTGTGTGGATGACGAGGGAGACCCCCTGACAGGCACGGTGCAGGAGCGTCACATCTCGGATGTCCCCTTCCAGGATTTTCACCTCAGTCTTACCCTGGAACTCTGCAAGGGCAGCGAAAAACAAAGGAGAAGAACTGATGGGCATCCTAAGAAGAGCACTGAAAGGAGTGGTGAAGGGTTGTGTGGATGCTGAYGCTGCGCCTGGGAGGTGCTGACCGCCCGGGCAGGGCAGTGATATTTTAAGGCTGGCAAAACAGAAGGCGTTTTCCAACGGCTATATCGTCAAGTGCTAATTACAGTGCTGTAGAAGTCTATGTTGCATTACCTACTGTATTTTTGGAGCCAATATTCAACATCGTTCTTCCTTTTTTTTTTCTTTTTTTAAAGAGGAATCTTTCCTGCTGCGAGCAAGGGCCTGAASCTTCCTTCAGGTGTAACTATTTTAAAGTTCACAGGAAGAGTAGCTTTAGCTATGCATGTTCTGGTGACCGGCTGTTTATAAAAGTGTTAACCCAAGTATACCGAACACCCAGGCACTGCATGCTCCTGTCTTCAAGGCRATGAATGATCTCTCTCCACCCACAGCTTGTGTGCACAGAGCTGTGTTGACACTTATTTTCTGCCCCTTGACTTTGCCCATATTGCAGCTCTTTTAATACTTTACTTACAGTTCTGACACATCTTTTTATGTACCTCGGCCAGGACTTGCTGTGCCTCTTCTAACTCCAGCTCTGGCTCCATTTCAGCGTCTGTGCTGTGGGGTCACTTTTAGCATGCACACATCGTTCTGGTCCAAATCTGAACTCTCAAGGCTGCTCTCCTGAGCTACCTCAGCCCTGACTTGCCTTAACTCCTGCTTTCTAAGCCCCCTTCCTCTCCAGCAGCTAATGCGTGTGACTCTGGCGCAGCCCTAGGTCTCAGAGCCATCCTTCCCCTAGGTTTTGCTGGGCAGAAGCATCCTTGTACAGCCCAGAACTACACTAACAGAACTGAGCCAGCACAGGATGATCACCTGGAGAAATTTACACTCTGAGGCCATGCTGCTCTCCTGGGCGATCTGCTGGCCTGGCTACAGCTATGCCATGGGAGAGGAGAGGACTTTCTCAGCATGGCTTTGTAGCGTTCTAGGACGTGGTGTCGTTACGGCAAGTCCTCGCTGTGGCTGCACTAGAGGGCTCCCCAGGCACAGCTACTGGGAAGGGACTCTGCCTTCTTCCAGCATCATCAAATGCCCATTTTAGATAAGAGAAGAACCTGGTTGATTTATACGGCTTTTAGCCTCAGCCACGACTGAAATCTCGTGTATCCTMGTGCTTTGTCACCAGCTCCAAAGCAGGCAGTATTTCACCCCATGTCTTTAGKGGAGAAACACTAAGAGACAGCTGCTGGGATCTGGAACTGAGTGGGAGTATCTTTTAAAATGGTTTTATCTCATTATCTCTGTAGCATGCTAGAACGTAATCCTGTATTAATTTAACAATTATTCTGATGCAACAGGTTTGACGGTCTTTTATTTTCATCRCAGTCAGTTGGTCTGAGATGTGAAATTTGTGAAACATTTACAAAACTGTTACTAAATATGGAGTTACTGCCCTCCCAGCACAGTCACTGCCACATGCTCTCTTCTGGTCTTTTATTTGACAGAGTGCATTCATTTTCTAGGGCTCTGCTTCCAGAAGGTTTACACTGACCTCTACTTGTATGGATGCAAAAGTGTCAGACTATGGGGCTAGGCTTTTTTTAAGCACTTGGCAGTTAGATTTGCTCTAATAAACATTAGTCTTTGTACAGCCCTTAGGCTGATGTTCTCCATGAGCAAGGCTTTGCAGGGTTGCAGTAATCCAAAGGATTGAAATACGTGGTTTTCACAATATAAGTTCTGACATGTGGCCCCTTCAGAATGGTCACTCTGCCTGGGCAGGAGTTARGAAAATGGAAGTTTTTGCAAATCAAAGCTTTCAGGAAAAATACAAAAGATATCTGTCCCTTTTAAACCTGATCACAGGGATAGTTGGTATCAGTCTCTAGAAAGCTGCTGTCTAGTGCTTTGTGCCTTGTTTGGGCTTGCAATTTAAGTTGTGTGTGTGATATGAGGCAGGAAAGCTGCTCCTCCATTCCGCTTTAGCCAGCAGAAGTTGCCGAGGTAAATACAATATGGGACTTGTTCACTTTACCAGCATCAGCTAGATGTCAGGAATCAGCAGACTGATCTTGTTTTGCTCTGGGGGAAGAGGAAAACTACAGGTGAGCTTGGAAGCAGAGAGAGGAAAGAAGAAATGACTGACAGACAKTGGTTTCAGTCTGAGATGGACAGCAGAGAGAAACTCGATTTCCATCTGCACAAACCCTTGCCCAGGCATCAAAAAAGCACGTATGTCAGGTGGAAGGGGGAAGAAAAGAATAAATTCAACATTTTTGCATACAGTGATTATGAGAAGGTACGTACCCACTGAGAAAGCTGCTTCTACTTCACCAATGGTTTTTGTGTCCTCCGAGCTGTAAGCAATGCTCCTTGCTTGCTACARGGTAGTTTTTGCTTGGAAATGCAATGATTACTCAATAAAATTCAGAGTCCTGTTGTGAGCAGTGTCTGAGTCAGCAACCCAGTCACACTACTTGCCCTAAACTGTCTTTGTCTTTTCTATGTGTTGTTTAAAGTTCAAACAAACAGTAATGTCTGTGGGATTTAGCTTGAATTTCTTAGTGCTCTTTTATAGAGGTCCTAACAGCTGTGGGGTGGATGGTGGGGAAAGGCACTCCTCGTGAGAGATCTCCACTTTCCTGGTTAAGTGGATGCTTCATTAAAATGGTCTACTTTGTGTATTCATAGGAGAAAATTAAAAATTGCATCTTATTTTCATTTGTAAAGGGTAAGGCAATTTATTGGCTTCTTTGGCCCAGGGAAGCTGAAATGTTTATTCTGTTCCCATTTCAGCTGCTGGGATGTTCTGTTGCTACTCCGCCTTTCTGTTTTGAATGCAGTGATAAAATCAAATGAATGTCTGCAACTTTGAGCAAAAATCCAGGAGGAAGTTTCCCAGAGCAGGAACTTTCCCCCGGCAAAAGTCCTGGAAAAAAAACAACATTCCTTCTCCCTCTACTTTCCTTCTACTTTGGCGCAGTACTGGGTTAGCAGTGCAARAACACTCAATGCTCAAGCATCACACAATCTATAAATGTCTGTCTCTGAAAAATGACATGAAATGAGGGTTCAGGGGGAAAGAAGGGAGAGGTACAGAGGGATGAGACAAGGGGGAGTCAATGCTTTGAAATAGTGAGAAATCCCCTTGAGAACAACCTAGGAGTTTCCAACTTTTCCAGAAGTGCCAGTGCAATAGTGAACAAAAAAAAGAATTGCATAAGTGGAAGCACAGGAAAGGCAGAAAGATAAATTTGAAGTGGAGATGGGAGGTAGGAAACCCAAGGCACCAAACTACCACGTTCAATGTGACGGTCATTCTCAACTACACAGTGTAAGCGGGTAGACTCCAGCTCACAGCCCSTGACACTGACTGGATCATCCCGGACTCCCTAGGGCTGTGGAAGACCGCAAATGCCACTGTTTTACGCAGACCCAGTGCGATGGTCAGGGTCTCAGCAGGGAAGTTGTTTGGACAAAAGAGGAGTGTCCCTGAGTGTCTCCTGGCACAAAGAGCTGTAACTTGCACATACTCCTCTGTCTTACTACCCACAGCCCTGACTCTGCAAAGATACTGCAAGTAAAAGGTGCTCAAGAGCTTAGTGAGTAAGAAAACCACTCAGCTCTGTTTCTGGCTATTCAAGAAATCCAAACAACACATGCTAGCAAGTAAAAGTCCCTTTAGTAAAAATAATGCAGGTCAGAAGACTCCAGCTCCACAGTTTTTGCAGCAGCCCTGCGTTTGGAATAGGCGTCACTGTGCTAGAGAAGGGCTTGAAAGGGAATGGCAGGAAAATATTTCAGGTAGTGCCAAGCACAAGCACCGGCAGGACACTTGAAGAGATGTAGCTGTGGAGGCTGATACAGACAGAGGGACTGCCAGTCAACGCGCAGGGCCTCAAGGCAGTTCAAACACATCTGCAATGCCAGCCCGTTGTTCCTACCACCTGTTTGTGGGGGGGGGGAAGCTCTGATAACTCATTTTTCCCTTCCTCTTGTGGTGGTCAGATAGGCAGCAGGAACGTAGCAAGAACAAGAGAGGGAGTGTCTGGGCAGTGTCCAGTGGAGGAAGGAGGGAGGATAAGGAAAGAAGAGGTCCTAGAGCTTTCCTCTTAACAAAAAAGGAACAGCGAAACCTTTGCTGCTGCCCAGCCAAGATTGCGCTCACACCAACAGGAGTTTTCACTCCCCAGGAAGCTCCATTTATCCCCACAGAGCTCTCCTGGCCCGAAGCAGCACAGATGCTCCTGTCCCTCCCCGCTGCACCGGTGCTAAACCACGCACGCTCCTGCTGCTGCAAGCGCTTCAGCCTGCTGCAGCTGCGGGTTTTGTCACTGCGGGAAGCGCCTGGAAATCAGAGCAGGAGGGGCTGCTGCAAGGCTCCCGGGCATCTGGCAAACCCTCCGGGAAACGCTGCATGAGATTTAATGAGGAGGAAGTCCGAGTTGTAGAAAACCATCCTAAAGGCTTGTGCAATTTGCACCAGGTTTATGGTGCACTGTTACTATTCTTTGGTGACACTTGAACGCTTTATAGAAAGATTGTGGCTCTTTAGCAAATCGTATGGGGATATTCCATAAGGGTTCCCATATAGTTGCCTGTATAGAGCAAGATTAGTCTTGAGGTTAAGATGTGATGGAGGAAAGCATTGTCAAGTAAATGTGATGTAGGGACTGAAGAACTTGATTGAATTTAGGTTCCTACATGCCTTTTTATAGATGTGCTCAGGATCCCAGGAAATGGGACATTTAAAATATAATACTCTCAGCTACTTTCCCCGCCACAGACCATTTCTGACACTGGACATATCACTCATTTATGCTGTCTCCAGTTCATTCAAGAAGCCAGAGTCCTGACTTGCCCTTTGCAAATGGGTCCTGTCTCTTCTGTGCACAGCACAAAAGGGTTCTACTCTCCAGGCAACTGCGATAATATTAATAACAACAATTTTTTAAGATCCCTCATCACAACTCTCAGCCAGAAGATCACTATKAACCAAACTAATCACAGGTTGAAGAAAACCATTAGCATTTGCACCCACAACTTTGCCACTGGCTTTTAGTCTAGCACATCAGAGCCCAGGACAGGATGCTCTGGAGTACACTCCCCACCAACCCCCCACCCCAGTATAGCAATACTTGTGTTTTCCTTCCCCCCAAGCAGAAGTGTGAGATTTTTGCACGAATTTTGCTCTGTGGGTTTTGATGTAATAGAAGTCAGGTTGAAGGCAGCCTACTTAGTGCATGAACAGTATATAGGTCTCTCTTCCAATCTAGAGAAGCCTCAGGGTCTGGCAAAGAAAACTCTTGCTTTTATATTCTACATCAGATTTCTGTGCTGGAGGGAGGGGGAAGGACCAAAGCAAGACTTCCTTGAAATAAAACCTCTACCTGCAAAGCTGGTTTGGATGAGAGGTAAAGACTTCCAAGCTATCCACATGAGACAACAGCACATATACCCGCAACACATAGTCCTCACAAGATGGTACTTACTACCAAAACTCCCGAGTGCTTCATTGCTAAAGGCTTTGTCCAGCAGTCGGATCTCAGCCAGCGCCTCCTCTTCTTCCAACAGCAAGCGGACAATCCTCTGACCAAGAAATCCTCCTGCTCCTGTCACCAGACAGCTTACCCCAGCCAGGGACATTGCTCTGGGTTGCTCCTCRGTGGCGAACTGGCTGTCTCTTGAGCTTAGACCTGCTGGTTCACCTCCTGCCTGAGGAATTGAACACACGACATCAACCTCTGGAGTCTTTACAAATCAAAGGGTGTTACCAGAAGGAGAGACTACCGGAAAACAAACTCTAACCCCTACATTAAACAATTTTGAAACTATGTCTTACTTTTGCTAGCTATTCCTATTCAGAAATAGCCTAAGCATTTTTCCATGCAAAGAAAAAACTATTTGCAAACTATTACAACCTAAAGAAAATAACAAATGCTCAAAATCAACGTCAATGCCAAACAAACCCCACAAAAGTCTGCCTCAATCCCTGGTCCCACCTCTCTAGCACTCAGAAGGCTGTGAGGGAGATTTGCCTGTATTTATATACTGCAGAGCACCACCTCGGTTATTTTGTTCCCCTCCCTCTCACGTGCCTCCTTTGCTGCAAATGAATGTGGTGCTTCCACACCCCCCGCCCCGGCTCAGAGAGGAAGGGTCTGGATGCGACGAGGTCTGAGCCTAGATGTGGTTCTGTGTGCCTAAATCCTCAGAGGGTAAACCCTCATGCTGATAATTCTCTGTAGCTGCGCTTGCTTGTGTAATGCATTGTTAATATGAAGGTAGAGAGCATTAAAATTAAATGTTTATAGCGGTTTGAGGAGTGGACTCTACTGCTGTAGTTTTTTTGGATACTGGGCTCCCGCATTATAGCGTGGGTTTCTCATTCTCTGTGCAAGATCACAAACTAACCWCTGRGATTTTGTATTGGTTCAGTATACTMGAGGCATTGGAAGTGATGAAATGGTCTAATGTACCATTAAAGTTAAATTGAAGCTGMAGGAGAAAAAGCTTCACCTCTGAAATGTCTGGTGAGGGAGCACCTAGTTAAAACAAGGCTGTGGCTGGCTGTTYGTGCCTTTGCAGTGAACTGTGTCATTACCTTTTACATCTCCAGAATACAGGGAGAATGCCCGGGTGTTTCTCCCTAGGGTTTCACTCCAGTTCTAGCAAAATTCTTTTCTACTGTGAGACCAGGGCAGGGCTTAGGCATCAGCCTGAAGCTCCTAATACCTGCACTGCCTTCCCGGGTCTTTGTGTACCGTCAGGACACGCTGACTTGAGCTGTATTTTCTCTCTCTCACACAGGGATAGGCAGACATCCCTACTGAAGCAAGATGATAAATAGGTAGCCACCTTAAGTGAGAAGGAAGTTACGAAGAAGCCCAGCAACACAACTAATTAGGCTGAAATCGTTGGAAGGGRATCACTGATTTCAGGCACAGCTGGAATGGATCTCTAAAAATGCTTTACTTGCATTCATGCAACTAACTCCCAGACTCCCTTTTTTATTCTGTCATGAATTTTGTTCTCTCATTAAAGAGAGCCCTGGAGAAAACCTATAGAAGCAGCACCCCCACATTGTTACTTTTTTAGAGCAAAACTGGGCCTGCAAGTGACCACAGGAAAGCAAAACCATTTCTGTTGGAGGAGAAAAGTTTCTAGCTGACACAGATTACAAAGTTTGGCAACTATTTCAATCACAGTGTCCCTGAAAATCCTTCCCTTACCCCAACAAAGCTTTAAAAAAATTGTTATCAGTGCTTCTTTCCTTGGCTTCTCTCAGGCAGGACCTTGGCATTGTATGTTCTTATCAGAAGCTGCTGCAAATTAATTTTSTGCAGTGCAGGCATTTTGCAAGGGAAAATAACTGACCAAAGCCTGCTGCTGCAACTGGTGTTCTCTGAAACAGTGCTTCCTTTTTACTGTTAGGAAATAAAATGCCTTAAAGAGGCATTATTAAAACACACAASACAACATATAGCCTCTTAGGATAGAAAATGCTCTCCTACACCAAGCTTGCCTATTAGAATGACCAAGTTTAGCAGGGGTGGTGCTTTATATGAGAATATGAGTGCTGCATAGTGGACTGTAGGGAGCTCTATTGCTGCTGCGCTTTTGTCCTCTTAGGTACTACTGGGCCAAATGCCTGGCTTAGTTTGAGTGGATTTTATACATCGCTACATAGCAGCCTTCATTTGAACTGCCGCTTGTGGAAGTCAGGGATCAGATAGCAGCAGTTTGCTCAATTCAAGCGCAGACCTGCTGGTGCTTCCTGCGGTCTCACCTAGAGACAAYATTTTCACCTTCTGTTTCTTCTTGACATTGCTGGGTGGTGTTGCTGGGTGGCATGACAGCTCCTCTGTACTGCAGACAAGGCTGGCTCTGGTGTTCCCTGAAGGACACGGGGGCAGATGCTGGAATGGGCTGTACGCCCCAGAACTGTGTCAATGAGCAACGAGGCCAGAGCCCACCAGACCCCTGACCACCAGGAACAACCTGAAGAAATTCAGAGCTATTGCTCGGGTCTGATTTGCAAACCAGAACATAATTCGGAAGCATCTAAAAAGTTTACCAACTCTACATTTTGTGTCAAGGCGTAGTTATTTTTTAACTATGTTGTCATCTTCTCCTTGACTTCATTGTAAAATGAGGCCTTCACAATCTGATATTTTGCTGTAGAATGGGCTGCGTGTCTAAGAGTATCGTTTTAGAAAATCAGARTGTGTATATTTTGGCTTGTGTTGGAGAATTGCTATACATGGACTAAGTGGATAGCTTAGTATATGTGCAATCCACTATGTCCCATCACAGCCATGTCCCTAATCTGCTGGTCCAGGAACAGTGTTGATCCTCCAGCTTTACTGGTGCTTACTGTGACAAAGATACTTCGGTGCAATGGCTGGCTGGTGCCAGGAGAAAGCATTTTCTTAGCCTTCTCACAAGGAGAAAAAGGGACTGGGGCAGCGTAGTGGTGATGAGAAGACCGTAAGAGAGAAATAGTGAAGGGAAAATTCCCAGCAGCACTGAGAACAAACTGTATCATGGTACTGSAATGAATAAATGCAATAACATTGCAGAGGACAGAAGTTTTAMGTAGGATAAAATATACTTTTACAGAGGGTGATGCTGTTTAATTGTGCAATCAGGCAAAGGAAGCTATCCAGGAGTAAGAAGAGGAGAACAGATCCTTTTTTCCAGAAAAGAAATCTGATTTAGGAAAGGGGTTTCTGGAGTCTGCCCTGTTGCCCAGACTAATGAGGACTGAAGCAGGGAAAAGCAAGGGCATGCTCATTATTTAACTGGACCTTTTGCTGTCTAAACATAGAATAATTGTAACCAAAAAGCCACAAAAAATCCATGTGCTTCTCATGTGAAAAGTTAATGTGTTTCTTACCATCATATGCCTATACGCTCAAAATGCCTAGATGCTGGCAGCTCTGGGAAAGAGGGTGTACTCTGAGATGTAGATTTACTCTAGGAAAGCTTCTCCCCTTCAGGGTGGGAGGCACTGTTCCCTCCTGGAAACATTTTCCTCTCTCTTCTGGTTGCACATTGACAAGAGGCAAGAAGACTTAAGTAATTAACWTTTGGACAGCTGTGCTGAATCAAACTCTGGATAAACACAACTTCTCACAGTGGGGAACAGTTTTAAGACACTTTAACCAAGGTATGAAGATAACCACCTTAAGAGGTCTCAGTGTTTCTGTGTATTCAAACCTGATAAAGAAAATATCTYCTATTTCAGTGGTACCAAAATTCTTTTGGTAGAAGGGAGAAAGTTATTATAAACTTTTATTACATGATCTTCAATATCAGAAAGACTTACTTGTAGTATTCTTTGCTATGTTAGACAGCACGTSAGTTGGGCAATTAACTAGAAACAAACATTTAGTCTCATTTTCCCTTTAGTTTTAGGTAGAACTGTGTTTCCTCAACTGAAATTGGTAAGTGAATTATATATTTAAAGGCCATAGAAATTTGCACTCTATGCTAAAGGAAAATGTTTAYATTTGGATCCATTTTGTAGATAAACTACCCTTGTAAATAGACTGATTCCCTGTCCCTGCTGCATACTCCAGGGATGTTGGGAGGCAGCAGGGTTTGATTAGTCCTTAACCCACATGTTTACAAGCTCTTTGGGCGTAATTTTTTTTGAAGATTTGACCTTGCTTGAATTTGCATCAGAGATATTCACAACAATCAAATACAGAAAGCGGGACAGAGTGTAGAAAGGGGGCATGAGACTGGGGGGGGCATTGGCATAGGTTTAATCCAGATCGTAGAAAAATTCCAAAGCCTTGGAAAAGTTGTAGGATGGGCTTGTTCAATAGACTCACAGCGTAGTCGAACCCTGTGAGCTCTTCTTTTAAGCTCACTCACCAAATASCTTTCTTTTTCCCTCAGAAAATGCTTTCTGCAGCCTCTTTCACAGAGGTGTAGGTGCTGCCTCTGCAGCTCCGTGGTAGTTGATCATGGCAACACACTGGTACGGCAGAGTACACATTTGATGTGCGGCTCTTATTTTATAATTCTGTGATGTCCCCCAACAATTTAGATGATTGAAAGAAGCCTCTGGAGATCTCTGACCCAACCTCTTCTCAAAGCAGCGTCAGATTAGATGAGGTTGCTCAGGACCTTGCCCAGTCTCCATCTCTAAGGATGGAGACTTCAGAAACCTTCTGTTGCAGCATCTGACCACCCTCASGGTGAATTTTTTCATTTGCAACTTGTGTCCATTGCCTTTCACCCTTTTACTGCACACATCCGAGAAGTCGGGCTGCATCTTCTCTGTTCCCTCCAACTGAGTAGTAAAAGATAGCGATGTGATCCCCCTTCCTCCTACATTTAGCCTTCACAGGACTGAGCACACCCAGTTGTCTCAGTCTCTTCTTGTACATCCTTGAAGTCCATCAAAGTGTGCGATGTGGTATTATTCCTCAGTCTTATCTGCCATGCTGTCCGTCTGCCGGCAAGGTTTATTGTTACTGGGACAGAGAGGAAGGCCTCCATGTGAAGGCCTCTGGAAGATCACTGCAGACACTGTTATCTCTGCAAGGAATTCAGGTCTAAACAGAGTGAGCTAACAAGGCTAGCTTCTCTCTTCTGCCAATGTAGAGTAGGGCTTATGAAGAAGGTCRCTTCTTGATAGCGTGGTTCCTCCCACACATGCCAGGGAAGCGGGCATCAGGACAGCTGCCGGTTCCAAAGCAGGGTCTGCACTGCTGTGGGCTGGCTCTTTGCCCCAGAAGTGGTACTCTGCCACGGGTGGTGGCTTGCCCTTGAAGCCTCAACTGAAGAGTGGCTTTATCACTTGCCCGCAGGATGCATATGCCCGATTCTGTCGTGGTTCCCCTTTGGTACTGATCCCTGTGGCATGATACTCGCACAAACCTGACCGGCAAAATCTTCCCTTCCCTTTACTCCCGGGGGCACGCAGAACTATCCAAGTGTACAGGCATCGCCTCAGTTTTGAAATACATTCTGATCTGAAAGGGGAGAAGGGACTAGGAGGATATTCTATATCATTGTATGGTTTGAAAAATCAGATAGAAAAATTGTGTGGCTGTAAAGGGCCAACAGCAAGAGACGGGCTTGGAGRACAAGATATTTCAGCTGTGTGATGCTGCTCATTCCAAATGCCTGCAGTCCTGGACCCCTACTGACCTTCATTTCACTTGCAAGTGCTCCATGCCTCTTCAAATCTGGCTCCAGATGTACTCCACTAGACATCCAGGTCACAGGAGTAGCAAATTAGTGGCCTCTGCAAACATTTCTGGTTTAAGATGTTTATGCTATCTTACACAACAAACCTACAGTACAGCTTGATCAAAGGCTGCAATTTGTCTGGCTACCTTTAGTAGGGTTCAGATGTCCTTCAGCTCCACCTGCCCTCCTATCCTCCATCCCCCAACTTCAGTGCCATGGGAAAAACAGAGAAGGTGATCACAAAATAAACCATTGTGCTTATTTTCATGATTGGCATTGCCTTTCCTTCAAAACAGATTTTGATCTCATGGTACACAACAATGGTATAAATGAAACCACCACAAGTCAGCTCAGCAGTGCAGACAATTTCTATATCACAATTGCTTCACAGCTCCAGCAGACGTCTCTGAGTTTCTTAAGATGGCTTTTCTCCTTGAAGGATTTCCTTCACAACTGTAACAACAACATGCTTTCTAGCATCTTGTTTTGTTGGCTTTAAATGAAAGCTGGGACTCTGGAGCCTGAAATGAGAGGTTTTTCTGCCTCAGCAGAACAGAAAAAGAGCCTTGAGCACTACCTCTGCTCCAAGGAGCACAGACTGCTGTGAGGAGCGGCATGAGCAGAGCAGCCATGCCATGCAAGGAGCATTGACAGAGTCTGACTGCAAGTGAAAGGTATCTAAGTGAAATGCAGGTGAGAAATGGATGATTTTTCAGTACCTGGATTTATCCAAACAAAAGGGATTTCTTTCAGTGAATGCGAGTGTAGAATAAGGAGCAAAGGCCTTGATGGTCATCTACCAGGGAGACAGACGAGCTCATTTCCATGGAAACAGAGCTTAAATGCATTTGTCCCAGCCTCTCACCATCTACTTTCCTATTTCACAGCATCAGCTCCAGAAGACAGCAGCTAAATTCAGGCACCTGCTCACTCTCACACTTTACATGCCTGTGTCTAGGTCTTCTAGATCATCCAGAAACAGATCTAAAAAAATCCAAATGCTCAGAGGGAAGTTACAGAAATGTATGAGAGGAAGCACGCTGGAAATCCTGCTTGTCCCAGAGCTCAGCCAGATGTCTCAGGTCTGCAGGCCAGCAGGCCCCTTCAGCCACTGCCTTTTGCATAAGCTGGAAGCCTCTCTTCTAGCAAGTTTAGGACCTAACAAGCCTCATTTGGTTCTTCTAAGGTATGTGCAAAAGGAGGTGCTGCTGCTGTCCCCCCTTTCCCTTGTACCCCAGGAGCCAGTGGGCAATGTGCTCAGCAGGAATTGGGGGAGCACACATGCCTTTTCCTCCACAGAAAAAGCAGCACCTCTTCTCTGCCAGGAAAGAGCCTTGACTGAAGAAGCTCATAGACAGTTTCATGGGAGAAGATCTGGCACTTTCTTGTTGAAACTTGGCCACACAGCACTCCAAACCAGGGTTAGGTAACCCTGTGCCCCCGTGCGCCACAGCAACTCCTGTGGCATTTTCCTCCAAGTAATTACTGGGTGAAGTAACGATCTCGCGCCCCCACCTTCACCCTCATACACAAGACATCCTCAACCACTAGCCTACAAAGCATCGCTCTTCCCTGCCTGCAGCCCCCGATTCTTGGTGCTTTTGCTGAACAGTGCCAGAGCTCCAAGGGGAGCAGAGAGAGACTCCACGTGGGGATGCCTGTGCCTGGTGCCCAGGGCAGCGCGATTTGCAGGAGACCACCGTCCGAGGTTGCCTTCTGCTGCAGAAGGGAGCCTTGTGTGCATGGGAAGACTGGGAGGTGCACTAAGCAGAGGAGRTGCCCAGCGAGTTGGTCCTTCTTTGGCACAAAGCGACATGTGGCATCCCATTGCTGCCCAGCATCCCTCAGCCAATTTGTGCCCCCATAAAGTGCMATAAAAGCAGCGGCTGTGCCAGTGAGTCTGGCCTTAAAAATTATTTATGAGAAAACAAGGTCAGCTATCTTACCAGATATTTTTAAGATCACATTGCATTTTTAAAGATGAGGCACATTAGCAGTTTTCATGTATGTACAGTCCTAGTTTACCTAGCCTCATTTAAAAGACCTGATTAAGCCCGGGTAGTTAAATCAGTTAAACTCTTTATGGAGATTCAGCTTATTTCCAGTTACACTGGCCCAATTCCCCACTGATTTATACACCCCATTTATAACAAAGACCAAATGTGCACACAGGGGTTTTAGCCATTTTAAATAGATGAATTCTGTTTACACCTTTACTTGGACAGCATTTATTAYAAAGATTAAAAAACAAGTATTGTTAAACTCCTCCTAGGGAGAACAGTTCAGAGTAAATACTCATGCTGCAGCCTGTTGACACAGACAAACCCCAAGGGACATCAGCTCAAAATAATACAACATCAACAGACTTCTGCCCTGGCTGCAGGACCCTATCTGCCCCCGCTCTGCCCCATCTCCGCTCCCCAGTAGCTCCCCCAGCTCTGGGCAGCRGCAGGCTTCCTTGCTCTCCTCTTTGGGCAGCCGGAAGCCAGCTCTGGCATTCCCACCAAAGGTTCATGACACCGGGAGGCTCATGTTAGTCAGTGGTATACAGAAATAATAGCCTAGATGAGGACTGAAATTTTTCTGAAGAAAAATAATGGGGAAGGGGGGCTGGTGGGGGACAGAGAGATGATGCAAGGGAACGGAATGAGGAAGAAAGAGGAAGACTAGGTGGCATAGCTGAAGATTGTGCTCTAAGGAGTGCTACAGAAAAGGAACCATCCAGGTGAAAGAGAACTAGAAGAAAAGAAAAGAAAAGAAAAGAAAAGAAAAGAAAAGAAAAGAAAAGAAAAGAAAAGAAAAGAAAAGAAAAGAAAAGAAAAGAAAAGAAAAGAA
>JASVER010000050.1:5720897-5745527 GCA_030449065.1 Oceanodroma leucorhoa | reverse complement strand
AGGAAGGAAGGAAGGAAGGAAGGAAGGAAGGAAGGAAGGAAGGAAGGAAGGAAGGAAGGAAGGAAGGAAGGAGCTCCTAGCTGTTATTAAGGACATCACCACCAGGTGTGGGCAGGTGGGTGGCACAGCCAAGGGTGGGCTTCCTCATGGGGAGGGAAGACCCACGTCGCAGGAAGAACCTTGGCCAGGGAAGGGCTGAGCACACATCTCTGTTACCTTGGAGAGCAAGAGTTTATGCTGCTCTACGCTGGCGGCAGGCGCACTGCTGCCTCTGCACCACCTTCTGAGAGCAAAGGCCACGTGCTGCTGGGCTGGTGTCGGCAGGCCTGCCCGCTCCGCCGGCCGGCGCTGGCCGCGCTTCTCCGTGGGCAGAGACCAGGGCACCGGCTGAGTTATGCTCTGCCACAGACTTGTGCTGCGCCCCGAGAACGCACAGGTCCTGACCACGGCTTGGGTGAGTTTGCCGTGCAAATGAACTACGTCGTGAAGGAAGAGGCTCTCTCAGCAGGGAGCGCAGGGTGTTGCTTTGGTTACTAGTGATTTCATTGCTCTACATTTAGAAGCAGTGGGCAAGAACTGCCCCCACCTCCAAAGGGTAGTTGGGGTGCCCGTTAGTTGATGTATCTTGTTTCTGTATCTGCTATGAATACACCCAGGAAAGCCCAAGCTACGGAAGGTATCAGCCACAACACTTACTGCCCTGGAGCAGGAAAGGTGTGTAGCTTGATTTGCAGTCAGATTTGGTAGGACAACCAAGTGGAAGAAGCAAGGGACATAGTCTTCCACATCTGGCTGCCCAATGTAACAGAGCTTGGGAGTAAGGCCCACCACAAGTAATGCCACGGAACAGACAGTTTAAAGTAAATGTATTTAAGCAAGTAACAATTACCCGAAGTGTTAAAGAACTCATTGGTCTCAATAAAAGCCGAGAAAGGCCTGTGCTAAAACGGAGCCTTTCCTAATCTCCTCAGAAGTTTCCCAAAGGCCTTATCAGATACTTATTGCACATTCGACATTTGCACCTCCTTTTTCTCTCTTCAGTCTGGTTGGGACCTCAGCATGAGCTGCCTCTGTTTGGCGGGCATTGCAGGAGGCTGTTCACAGCTTTGAGAACTGAACTAGGTGTTGGCCAATCTCTGAGACGCTGCCACAGCCTGAAATAAATAGAGAAATTAAACGTTGGTGAGAGAGAAAGGTCCGTGGATGAAACTTGGAAAGCCCCYTCTCTGAATCAAGTCTAGCCTTGTATGAGCCATGTGGGGATGGGTTGGTACTACAACAGCTCACTCACAGGAGCCCTACTCTTCAATGSCTTCTTCAGCCTTGAGGTTAGGCACCAGGCTTCCCACACAAGAAATGTTAGAAACATTGGAAAAAAGGATCCTTATAACAAGCTGAGCAGGGAGCCATCTGATCCAGCCAGAAGTGAAAGGTAGACAGAAAAGACACAGGGATTGCCGTGTGTCAAGTGACCGGAGGTGGAGATTTGCACTGCCGTTTCATTTGGTCAAATCTGGGTGGAATTTCACAGCCCTGCCAAAAAGGTCCCAACCTGCTACTCTTGCCGAGTTCAGTGCCCTTTTGCATGTAAAGAAGTGTGAGAGCCTCCTCGAAAAAAAAACTTGTAGGAATCTTTACTACTTGAAAAAGTAACCCAAAAAAACAGCCTACTAAGAAATGCCCAACGGGATTTCAGTTCCAGACTCCCAGTCAGCATTGCTATCCACTTGAGTGCATGAAAATCTTTAAAACATGAYTTGAAGTGGGACAAGACCCTTTGCTGATGTCTGAATACTTCTGCACTGGATCTGCATGTCGTACTTGTTCATGTGTGAAACTGGAGTTTGCACTGGGCCGTGCCAGTCTGCTGTTCAGTGAGGGGGTCAAACTTGGCAGCTACTGGTAGGAGCAGAAGAGGGAAATGCAGAATGAGGAACAACAGCAAAAGCTTGGAGGAGACACAGAGGCTTTTAAAGCATGTGGGATGAAGAGATTTGAACCTGCACCGACAGACTATATTCTCTAATACGCAGAGAAAAATTCTGCCTCCATTTTTTCTGAACTTCTCATGCAGCAAAAAAAAATTGTTTGCATTTTACCCTGGCAAACATTGAATTAAATACTGAAAAACATGTGGTGTAATTCCCAGCAGAACAGAAATTCCAAGTTTTGCTCAGTTCTACTTAGCAGTTTTGCACCTCTTTAATTGGGTCAGAAAGCTGCTTTWACCTACTTCCTCCTTGCAAGCTTCATTGCTATGGCACCTGAAATGCCAAGTGGTGTCACAAGAAGCAAAGAATCACCTTAACTATAGCAACTAGAACCAGCACAGCTCACGTGGATTCCCTTTCTGTGACTTCTGATTCTAGATGGCTTGCGTGCAGAAACCTCTGTATCACCAATTACAGACAACCTGCAAAATGCTTACCRGCTAAGGCCATCGACAAACGGAACTCATCCTGCAAAATTCTCAAAACGTCTTGAAGACCTTCTTCACCCTGCTCCAACAAAGAAAGCAGTCAGGGTAAAAGGAGCRCTGGCACAGAGCAATGCTGCAGGATGCCTGCACTGTGAGAGCTGGGACAGTCCCGTAAGTCCGTGCCAGTTCCAGTCTCTCACACAGATGAATGATTAAAATGATATGATGGATGTGCTCAGTTCATCACAGATTAATTTAGATGCTTTTCCTTTTGTGATACATCTGAACAGGGAAAGAAAACAAAGCTGTTTTTCACTTCTGACATTTTCTCGTCTTTTTTTTTTTTTTTGTAGCTTTCAGTTAACCTCCACCAATGGGCTTGTTTCAAAATGTCAAGCCTTACAATGCTGACAGTATTTTATGAAGTAATGAGAGTTTTATATATGGTACAGCTTTAAAAACTTTAGTTTACTCAGATACCAGAGTGAATCTTTAAAAATAGTACACTGTGAGTTTTCCTCTGAGCGAATGACACCAAAAAGCTCCAAATTCAATAAAATGTACATATGATTTTSATCTTAATGTAAAATATTGGAGGATTTTTTTCTTTTTTCTCTTAAATTTTAYTTTTATTTCTTGCAGTAAAGAACGCTTTGGGTGCAGACAATGTCAGTGCTTGTTCATGCCCTCCCTCCCTTGTATGCTAGGGTAATGCCACTGAGATACATCTTTAGGAATATTCTATGGAATGTAGTACCAAAGCACAGCTGAACTCAAAAAATCCCATCTCCTTTCTGTTTACATTGTGGAAAAAATGCAGGCAACTCACAACAACACCCGTTTCATGTTAGGCCTTTTTTCTCTTTTTACTGGCAGCAAAAGCAGTGCTGCCAACTCTTCCAGGTTTCTCAGAAGATTSAGGTGATTTCTTGCTTAAAGCCTAGCTGCTGGAATACACAGCAATCACACCACTGGACAGGAGTCTCATTTAAAAGATAAGAAATGTTTCTAGACCATAAAAATAAATATTTTTTCTTCTAGAGAAAAGCTTGAAAGCTCCAATCCAGAGGCTAAAAAGCAAAAATTTAGCAAACAACTGGTATAATTACATTTTAATTTTAATTATGTTAACCTTCTGCATCAGAGGCCTAATTCATGACYGTGGATCATAGAAATATGCTAGTAGTTAAGAAGCTGCAAAGCTGTAACTGAGATAGTAGTGGCACGCTCAGKCACCTACAGGACACAGTTGTGCTCAGTCTTGTCCAAAATGTTTCAGACAYCAGTGGGATGGAGTTCTATATGTATTTCTGAAGAATTCATAACAGCTATAAAGCTGCTGTATCAAAACCATGTATTGTTTCCAAGTAAGCTGACAGCAAATAAAATTGTCAGACTCATCTTTGTGGCAAATAACCCTGCCTCCAATTTTCAAAAGCACCGATGGTCCTGAGTCCTACAGTATTTTGGCACCAAACTGCAACACCAAGAAATCAGGTTCCACAAAACAATGTTATCAGCTTCAAAATCATATTTGAAATTGTAAAGTTCAGTGGTATTTTTAAATCACAGAAAATGTCTGGTTTTGATTCAATTTGGGGTGTTTCCACTTAAAATTCAGCAAAACCAAAAAAAAAAAAAAWGRGTAAGATTCTTCACTGGTGAAAACTGTCTCTATGACTTTTCAATATCAACAACAGAGTGTTGAGAAGCAGAGTATGAGAARCAGACAACAGAGTATGAGAAGCAGACGTACAAACTCGGAGCTCCTTACTCACCTTGTAAGCCAGACCCCATAAAGCTGGTCTTCCAATAAAGACACATTTTGCTCCCAGTGCCAGTGCTTTTAATACGTCACTTCCTTTTCGTATTCCACCATCTAAGTAAACTTCGACTCTGCCTTGTACTGCCTCCACAACCTCAACCAGAGCATCAATCTGCAAAGAAGCAGCCACTCTCACCTTGAGGTCAGCTTTTGATCCCAAGAGAAAGAGGAGATATTCCAAAGAGACAGGCAGGGGTGCAATGCTTTAATGGCATACTTGCTCAAAATGAAATGTGTCAATGCATCACAAATAGCTCRGCACCAAAAGCTGCAGAACAAAGTCAGCTCCCTCTTCTGATTGCCAGATAGTTAATTCCATTTTCCAGTGCTTTGCTTATACTGATACTCTTTGCTAGCACTTCTGGTAAGTGACAAAGTAACATTTTCACTTACTTTCTGAAAGATTTTTAAAATAAATTTCAACGGAAATAATTGTTGTTAGTATCTTACTTTCGTCTGAGACAATGATGAATGATACAAATGTTTGTAAAAAAGGCTGATGCCAAACTTCTCCCTGCTACTGTCCAAACTGCCTAAACTTACCTTTCAACCTCATCCTGGTGACCACCTGTCGAAAGCCTCCTCAAACCCCCTCAAGCATCTATGAAGGATTTAGTTTGCTGTGTAGTACAGCCAATGTATCATTTCCTCCAGGCCAAGTCTCCTGAYTCCCTCGGGTCTTTTCTGTAGAGCAGAGCGCAGTGCCAGGCTGGTGGTGCGGGGCAGTTCCACGCAGAACCAGAGGTGCTGGCTCTGGTCCCAAAGGCAAGTACAACCAGCGGCAGGACATTGCACTAGACCTAATTAACTCTCCTTCGCAGCAAACCCAAAGGTCTCTTTTCTGCAGTCTCCTATACCCTTTTGCCTTCTTTTCATCTTTTTTAAGTAGAGCAGCTATAACTAAGATTACTAAGTAGATTTTTCCAATTGGTGAAAATTTTTTTTCAGAATTTCAGACTGAAAACTTTCAGGCTGAAATTTTCCAGGAGTAGCTCACCGAGAGCAAGGACAATAGCTTCTGCTGCCAGGCTTGATACCAGAGGAGTAGCAGACCTGAACTAGGTATCTACTGGTTTGTCTGTGTATGTAAARAAACTTCTAAGGTAGAAGAGCAGTTTAATATGGATGACATTTCCATTATTATGTCTTTAGCATTTAGATTTTTTTTTTAATCATTATTGTCAGCCTTGACATAGAATAGAAGATAATTCCCTGGTGCCTATTTTTATTTTACAGAGGAAAACAGAGAAAAGAAAGTCCGTAAGATACTATGCAACAGTAAAAGAAGAACAATTGGAAAAATTGACAGAAGCCAAATTAAAGCAGTGAAATACACATGTGTCCAAACAACCCACGATTTCTTTGTACAGATTGAAAAGTGGGGGAATTTTTCTCCAGATAAGTTATCCTTTTTCTGGCTCGTGAATGTCAATAAATTCCCATTTAGAGTTGAGTCTGTAAATACGCAAGCAGACCTCTCACTAAATCTAGCTGCATTGTTTGTGCATGTTTTGGCAGATGCGAACAATGAGAATACATTATGCTCTCATTTGTACATTTTTGGTTCCAGAGCTTTGTTTTATTTTTGCTGCAGTGCACAAAGAGTACGTGTGCACTGCACCAGCTAATGAAGATACAGGCAGAAAACTTTTACTAACTTAGGCCAGTAGATTATCTGAAGTTATGTGGGTTCACTGCTGCTTACAGAACCCTCCCAAGAAGCTGAAAAAATATTTGAGTGGGGAGCCCACGCCAAGGCATGCGTCTTACCAGTTTAAAGCTAAAGTACATCTGCACACATCCACAGCCATGCAATGAACACGCAAGCCCACCAGAAGCATATATACAAAGACGAGCATAGAGATACCCAGGTTAGTGCAAATTGCATACAACAAACACTCATGGGACATCTGTTTTCTCACTTACAGTGGCAGGTCCTCCATCCAGTTGCCTTCCACCGTGATTGGACACAATAATTCCCTGAACGCCATGTCTTACTGCCAGCTCTGCATCTTCTTTTGTCAAGATGCCTTTGATGATGATGGGCAGGTGGGTCAGGCTCCTCAGCCAGTAGATATCGTTCCATGTGACCGAAGGATCCAAGCTGTTGGGTGGCAGTCCGTACTCAGAACAGTCATCTCCCTACAGACATAGGACAGAAGGAAACCTCATCTGAGCTGTAACAATACAGAGGCCCCYTGAAGTCTTTCCCTGCCCTAGAACAGATAAATTGAACTTGCTAACAGACATAGAATCATAGAATCGTTTGGGTGGGAAAAGACCTTTAAGATCATCAAGTCCAAYCATTAACCTAACACTGCCAAGTCCACCACTAAACCATGTCCCTAAGTGCCACATCTACAYGTCTGTTAAATACCTCCAGGGATGGTGACTCAATCACTTCCCTGGGCAGCCTGTTCCAATGCTTGAYAACCGTTTCAGTAAAGAAATTTTTCCTAATATCACATATAAACCTGCCTTGGTGCAACTTGAGGCCATTTCCTCTCGTCCTATTGCTTGTAATTTGGGAGAAGAGACCAACACCCACCTCGCTACAGCCTCCTTTCAGGTAGTTGTRGARAGCGATAAGGTCTCCCCTCAGCCTCCTTTTTTCCAGGCTAAACCACCCCAGTTCCCTCAGCCACTCCTCATAAGACCTGTGCTCTAGACCTTTCACCAGCTTCGTTGCCCTTCTTTGGATGTGCTCCAGCACCTCAATGTCCTTCTTGTAGTTGTAGTGAGGGGCCCAAAACTGAACACAGTATTCGAGGTGCGGCCTCACCAGTGCTGAGTACAGGGGCACGATCACCTCCCTCTGCCTACTGGCCACACTATTCCTGACACAGGCCAGGATGCCGTTGGCCTTCTTGGCCACCTGGGCACACTGCTGGCTCATGTTCAGCCGGCTGTCGACCAGCACTCCCAGGTCCTTTTCCGCTGGGCAGCTTTCCAGCCACTCTTCCCCAAGCCTGTAGCGTTGCCTGGGGTTGTTGTGACCCAAGTGCAGGACCCGGCACTTGGCCTTGTTGAACCTCATACAACTGCCCTCGGCCCATYGATCCAGCCTGTCCAGATCCCTCTGCAGAGYCTTCCTACCCTCARGCAGATCAACACTCCCGCAGAAYKTGGTGTCGCCTGCAAACKKWCTGAGGGWGCACTCAATCCCCTCATCCAGATCATTGATAATGATATTAAACAGAACTGGCCCCARTACTGAGCTCTGGGGAACACCGCTCGTGACTGGCTGCCAGCCGGATTTAACGCCATTCACCACAACTCTTTGGGCCTGGCCATCCAGGCAGTTTTTGACTCAGCAAAGAGTACGCAGTCCAAGCCATGAGTAGCCAGTTTCTCCAGGAGAATGCTTGGAAAAGGTCTCAAAGGCCTTACTAAAGTCTAGGTAGACAACATCCAAAGCCTTTCCCTCATGCACTGAGCAGGTCACCTTGTCATAGAAGGAGATCAGGTTAGTCAAGCAGGACCCGCCTTTCATAAACCCATGCTGACTAGGCCTGATCACCTGATCTTCCTGTATGTGCCACGTGATAGCACTCAAGATGATCTGCTCCATAACCTTCCCCGGCACCGAGGTCAGACTGACAGGCCTGTAGTTCCCCGGATCCTCCTTCCAGCCCTTCTTTTAGATGGGCGTCACATTTGCTAACTTCCAGTCAACTGGGACCTCCCCGGTTAGCCAGGACTGCGGATAAATGATGGAAAGKGGCTTGGTGAGCACTGCCGCCAGCTCCCTCAGTACCCTTGGGTGGATCCCATCTGGCCCCATAGACCTGTGTGTGTCTAAGTGGTGTAGCAGGTCACTAACCATTTCCCCTTGGATTATGGGGGCTTCATTCTGCTCCCYRTYCCTGTCTTCCAGCTCAGGGGACTGGCTACCCAAAGAACAACTGGTCTTACTACTAAAGACTGAGGCAAAGAAGGCATTAAGTACCTCAGCCTTTTCCTCATCCTTTGTCACTATGTCTCCCCCCGCAGCCAATAAAGGATGGAGATTCTCCTTAGCCCTCCTTTTGTTGTAAATGTATTTATGGAAACATTTTTTATTGTCTTTTACAGCAGTAGCCAGATTAAGTTCTAGTTGGGCTTTGGCCCTTCTAATTATCTCCCTGCATAACCTCACGACATCCTTGTAGTCCTCCTGAGTTGCCTGCCCCTTCTTCCAAAGGTCGTAAACTCTCCTTTTTTTCCTGAGTTCAWGTCCATCAGCTCCGGAAAGCACGTGTCTCCAGAGGAGAATAATTACAATGGGGATGGAGATCAGTGTCTGTAAGGCAGAACCCAGGCTGGCAGGAGGTCAAGCCAGGACACTGCAGAACCAGAAGGGGAGAAGATACGCCCTGGGTACAGCAGATGCCAAAGCAGCAGTTACCCGGTGGTTTTTGTCTCATGTGGTAYACGCCAGCACGGCGAATGAAAGGACGGGCTCATTTTACAAACCTCAAAGGCTCCTTCCAAGTTCTTCAGTTTCATGTGGGGAGGAAGGCGGAAACCATTGCGGACATCGTCACGTCTTTTGCCCGTGTAGGGCAGATCCGCGGTGAGGACGAGGCCCTGGAAACCCAAGGCCTCCGCCCGTTGGACCAGCTGCTGGGAAACCGCCCTGTTGCGGTGGATGTAGAGCTGGAACCACCGGAGGCCGCCGGGGGCGGCCGCAGAGATCTCCTCCAGCGTGCAGGTGGAGTACGTGCTGGCAATGTAACAGGTCTTCATCGCTTTGGCCGCTTCGGGAGGTATTGGAAAATAATCAGAACCAAGGTCATTTGAACGGTCCTGCCAGACACCAGGTACAAAAGTTTTTTATRCACAGTTTGCAGAGAACACCTGAACTCCTGTTTTACTTATATCCTACCAAACACAGCGCTCTACCTATTGGCAAATAYGCCCCCGGGGTTAAAAATGGCTATATTTACCATGCACTGTTGTAGGATCATGGTTAAGAAAGCAGGAAAGAGAGAGGTAATTTRCCAAGTGGTGCTTTCATTTTGCAACTATTTTTTTAAAAAGCATGAAGTTTATCTTTATGACTCTGTCCTGGCAGGAATGTGCGGGCAGATGCACTCAGCGTACACAGAAAGACACGCAGGAAAACAGATATTTCCAAGGGTCAGCTCTCCAAACYCACCACAGGATTTGGGAAGAGAGGTTGTGCTTTTCTCCAAGGGAGAYACTGTTCTTACCAGTAACAAGGAATTTACAGGCTGAGTCCCATCCACCACTTTTATGTCCTATCTARAGCTCACAGCAGTGAGGACCTGTGTGGTCCTTGGTGTACACCAGAAATGTGTCCACAGTCTCCGTCTTAAGTTTGCAGCAGCCTCCACAGGGCTGATATTGCATAATAGTGGTAGCTGGAAAAGTAGAGCAATGTCTATATGGCTTCCCAAGCACTCTGTGTCACCAGACCCAAGTGGGTCATCCACAAAAAGGGGTGTCAGAAAGTGGGAAAGGAGTTTGCCCCTTCAAGCCTGAGGATTTTGCTCAGTCACACTTCAAGGCATCCTAACAGCTTCTTGAGGCTTTTCCACAAACCGCTTTTTGCCACACGGCAACAAAGCAGAAGAGTACCTCTGGCTGTGCTTTTCTCTCCATCAGGCCATGCTAGCTGGTGGAAGCCAGTGGGGGCGATTCCTACRGGAAAGCTGATTTCAGTCCCCAGGAGCTTAGTCCTAATGTCCATCATGGATACGTCCCGCAGCATACGTGGCCGGAAACGAATTCTGTAAGGCAATAAAAACCCTTCAGGATGGTAGCTGTCCAGTGGCTTTTCTGAAGTTTCATGGAATCCAGGTCTTCATTTACCTATTGCAATGCAGGAATCTGAGCCAATAAAGAAAACGGCATATAACAAAGGCTCTTTGTCCTTTCTGTTCGCTTTTAGAGGTCAATTCAGCCAGCCACTTCCACTTTTCTTTAATCCTATGCTCCTGCTCACTGGCCACAGTACATCATTTCTGCTTGTCCCACTTCAGCTCACTGGCCCTTGTTCTCCCACTGTCCATCCCACAGATTCCTTCTACTTGCACCCCAGTCCCAGCTCTCTGCCTTCCACTCCACCACTCACGGTACATCGTGCCTGCCCTCGCTGTCTGCAGCATGTTCCCCAAATCCCACGCTACTTACACGTAGGCTTCCGACTGTTCACCAAATGCTCCCCATTGCATCTCATTCTATTATACCCACTCATCCCCTGTCCTGTCCTGTCCTGTCCTGTCATACCATACCATACCATACCATACCATACCATACCATACCATACCATACCATTCCATACCATACCATACCATACCATACCATACCATACCATTCCATACCATACCCTACCATACCCTACCCTACCCTACCCTACCATTTGCCTGGAGCCTCAGCAGCCCTTATGCCTCATACAATCTATGTCATATTCAGACTAGCGTCAGAGCATACAGCGTATGTCATTCAGGTAAGTGCATTTTCCTTGGGGACCACCCTGAAAGGGCAAAGTGTAAGGAATCTTTGCTTGTGAAGTCAAAAAAACTTTGCACAAAAACTTAATTTAAAAGCTTCCAGTACAACACCCCTCATATCCTCCTCACATTACCTTTTATATGCCAGGATGTTTTCATCTCGGGTGATACAGTCATCTGCTCCAGCTGCAAAAAAATCCCAAGCAATCTTGGGTAAATACTTTTTAGCATAAGCTTCGAAGTCTGAAAGACACACCATAGCCATTGCTGAGAGAGGCTCTGGGAACCCTGAAGAAAAGAATAACATGGAGTGGAAATTAGATCCCTGAACTGTCATTCTCTCTTCCAGGGGCTCTAATGTCACTTAATGCAAACCTTGGACCCGTCTGTCTTGTCGAACAGTTGCTGAGAGGTTGTGTCAGTCTATCTTGCCACTCATCCTCTCCCCTAGTATGAGGAAAACTTGCAGATGCAGCCATAAAAGTATGAAGAAGCTTGCATCTCTGTGCCTCTCTTTTATTCTGTCTTAATGAACAGAAACCCAAAGGGGACATTTTTGGTCCTCCACTATTTTAAGACACAGCAGTTGTGTAACTCTGTCATAAATTCCATCTTAAAACTAGCTGGCTTATTTGTTCCACTAGTTCTCCTCAAAGGTTGGCCGAAAACATCATTTTCTGGATTGCCCCTTAGGACGGCTCCCTGAGTGAACAGTTAGTTATGGAGCGCAGTGACTAAATTCAAGCTCATAAAATCTGGAAGCAAGTAAATACAGAGCCTACATCTAACCTGCTCCAGCATGAACGCATTGTAAAACTATGTCCAGACTCTGAGTGCAAGTCACTGTCAAGGCCAGAGCTGCGGAAAAACAAAGTCTTTTCTACAGATCTTCATTTCTCTTTGTAACAAATATCTTCTGGGTGTTTGCATTACATACCGCAGCATTGATACATGCTAAAAAAGGAGCATACAAAATTTGGACAAACTATGAGAAAACACTGGCAAAAAGCAAATTCCAAAACATGAAACACAATTCTAAGAACTCCCCTCAATCTTTCGGGGAACAGAAGTGACGTTGTGTGAGCCAGATGTCTAATCAAACCAACAYAAATGCTGCCTAGCAAATGCCCGCACTTACGTGCTTTTGAACCAGGCAGGACTAATAGCTATGCAAATTAACGTTTTAGCAAACCATGCCCGTGTGCGAGGAAACATGTACAATGCACAGACAAAATCAATTTGCTAAACTGTTTGTTACAATTACTTCCGCAGCTCTGATTAAAATAGGCATTTTGCAAGGTATATGAAAACATGAGGTTTTAAAAGAGCTGTGGTTTAGGTCTAATTTTTCTAAAAATGTACAGGAAGAAGTAAATACCCTAGTTTTCAGGATTAGCCTCCCACCGCAGATTAGCAGGGCTTGCAAGCTTCACCAAAACCAGTCCCATGTGTCTGATGTTGTACRTTTCTGGCACAGATAAACACAGGTTGCGTACACGGGTCCAACCTGTCAAACTGCAGACATGGATATGTCCCACTGACTGAGGTGCCTGTGTATACACTTGAAAATTAGGACTCATAATTCTCTGTTAGCAAAAAGCCGAAGATGAGGGGCTTATTGGAAGATGGAGAAGTAGTGTGACATTTATTTAGTATTGTTTTGTCTCCTCTGACAGGCACTAGGTAGCAGGTGGTAAAAGTATCCCAAGCCCTCTCCGTATGCCTTCAAGACATCACGCACCGCTGATAGCACAAGTCTCCATATGTCACACATCATGCTATACCGTAAACCACGTACCATGACTTCTGCTTTTCCAACTGTTAGAAAGGTCAAAGCCAGCAAGCACAAAAAGATAAACTAAGTCCTCTCATGGCAGAATAAATGGGAATTGTAAACAACCCAGGCCCAGTCCTCATTGTCTCCCAATTCAGACCTCAGTTCAGACTTACTTTGGGTTTTGGGGAGAGCTGCAGCAGGTGAGATCCTCTCCTTCAAGTTCGCCTCCAAACAGGATATAGAGGAGGTTTTTTCACTGAGTAGCTGCTGTTTTTTCTGAGTCAATAAGCAACCACCAGAGATTAAAGCTCAATCCTGCAGTAAACTTTGTACTGTTTGTATAACACTAACTTTGTTTTGCTATCAGATGATTAAGAGTTCCTTCCAAAAACATGCATCACCTTGTCAGCAACACGATTGCTTGGGACACAGCACTGGAGCTGTGTTCTTTGGCAGTGGCTGAAGGGAAGCAACAGTATTTCAGGGGTTTTGACTGARTCCCTAAATTGTTGGTAACTTGCTGCCGAATGTGCTACAAATCCCACCAAAATTATGATCCACAGACAGTATGAGTTGTTACAGCCCACAYCTACAGAGCCTTGAATCTTTACCATCAGGTGTGGAAGAGATGTTTTTTGCTTCCTACAGAATGTGAACAAGTAAAGTACCCTTTGTCTTCTGCCTTTTTTAAAGGGCTATGAGTGCTGTTGTGATCCGGTTGCTCTCCCACTGGGCTTGCAGATTCCCTCCTTTGGCTCCCTACCCAGCCGTCTCCCAGGAGGACCATCCATCCTCTCCCTTTCCTGTGCTTGGAGCTGGTGAGACTTCTCTGTGCTTCCCTCTGTCTCCCCTGCTAAGCGTTATAAACTGGGACTGAGGTGCCAACAGATTTATGATATTGACTTAAATTTGCAAGATATGAAAAGTAAACACTGGACAGTTTTATTTGTCTTTTGGTTTTTTTAAGCCTTTAGGGTCCATGTTTTCAATTTTTCCATGCAAGCATGACAGCTTGAAACTTTGATTTTTACTAACTGAAAATTGAGATATTTTTCTCATAAACATGTGACACCATGTGCAAAGGGTGAGGCAGAAACCTGTGAAAACATTCCCAAAGTTTTACCAGTATTGTTGCCCTCCCAGCACAAGCAGCCCAGCTGGGGCAGTGGGTGAGCCAAAGGACCGGGGAAGAGCTKGAAGCTGAGCAGAGCTGCAACCTCGGGACCTGGTGTCCAAGAGACTGGTCTGATCCAGGACTRCAGGTCTGACGTGCCTGACAGCAGAAATCCTAGGTTGCTGACACCATCTTTGCAGCTGTAGTGAACATCTACTCTTCTGTTAGATGTATTCGCAAGACCCTGCCCAAACTCTACCAGGCATGATCATCTATACCATCGTCTTTTGAAGCTGTTTTAAATTCAGCCTTCAGAGCTCGTCATCCTCCGGCAGCACCGTGAAGCATCCGGCTATGGATACACGCGTCAYGAACGAGCTAGAGTGCCCATGAGCTCCTTGGTTCGCTGTCCTGCCCAGGACAACCCATGCAGCAGACGGCTTTCAGGCCACTTCTGAAGAGAAGAGCAAAGTGCCATCTCAATCTGCACACAGGGGAGTGCATCCTTGGGAAGGGGAGGAAAATCCTGCGCTCATTCTCCCTCCGCTAGATGTCAGCTTTGGGTCATATATATCAATCTGTGTTGGTAATAACACCCAAAAAAAAAAATCAGTCCTTGATGGCCTGCCAGGCACTATGGCCTTAGAACTGATATGATCACATCACAAGAGTGCCTGCTAATATGTTTGGAAATCTTCATTCCCTGTGTTTTATTCTTAATATTTTCTGGTGCACAGCATAGCAATAAATGTAGCTACATCTGGTCTGGCCTGATCTTGGTTTCAGCCTGATCTTCTGCAGGGTCTTCTGTCATATTTCTCATTGTGCTGATCTCAGTACACCCCTACTTTAGGGATGCAGATCACAGCCAAATAACCAAACCATAAAGTTTATGGTTTCATGGTTATCATAATTTTACATGAATTAAAAATAGACTGTGACTACTGTATTTTGGATCAGGAGAGGGGAAAAATCTCTGCTTTTCTGCAGTGGCTTTTAAGAGACTGTACTTTGCATCTAGATGTATTTTCTTCCTTCAGCAACGGACTCAATTCAAAGTAGCAATGACTTCTTGTCCCATAAGTAGTTTTTCTCTGATACTAGTTAGACTTCTGATTTAGCTGTGAAGCTCTAAAGTTCTAAGGAAATCAAAATTTGCCACAGAGATAATACCTTTTATTAGAGCCCCTGCTATATACTTTAAAAAAGTGGACAAGTTTTAAAGTTCTGGAGCTCTTCCACTGGAGTACAACAAAAGACTTGCAAAGACTCTCTAAAAACTTTGCGGGAAACCTTGATGCCTTCTTTTGAGAAGTAAAGAAAATAATATAGGAAATACTCACACATCTGGTCCAGCCTTGCAGGTAGAGTGTCAAGCAGCCAACAGCCAAAGCTTCATTTTTGCGCAGATCTGCACAGCTGGGGTTTTGCAGTTGCTTACTTTTCAATACTAACACAGTCAGAGGCTCCTGAGTCCAAACACAAGGATCCTGTGTAAATCTGTGCCGCAGTTCCTATTACAATCACAATGCTCATTACTCCAGTTGGTTATATTTGTTTGCTTTTCACAGATGGCAAATCGCCACGGGTCAAGCTGACATCTATCTCACTGATGCATCCACTAGTGGTGGGTTCAGCCTGGGACTTTACAACACTTCAGTGAAGAATCTGGTGAACTCTAAGCAATGTAAATAACTCAGATCACATAACAGTTTGCATACAGTCACCACTGGTTTTGCTTATCAGATGTCTTTCTTGGGCATATGCMCCATGTTTGGAAGGAAAACTCTTTTTCCTTGCATGTCAGTCAGACAAGAAAGTTTTCCCCAAAATAAATATTTAAATAGCCATCCCWCTATTATAGGTGGAGATGGCAACAAGTATTTAACATTGCCTAACACTTGCGATTATAAGATCCAGTTTTCAGTTGCTTTTAATTTGGTCATATTTTAATCATTCTAGGCTGAAATTTTCCATCCTTGGTCTCTGTGTTGGGCTGAATTTTTTTGGGACTGTTTCACTGAAAGCCGGTCAGCAACTTCCAAGAATGAGGTTAGTGAAAAATATGGTGGTTGGCCCGTGCTGAAAATGTCTTGCAGTGGTTTCACTGCAGCTCAGTGCTTCATGCAGGGGCTTGAAATTAGCGGGGGCTGATCCCTGGGGGCATCAGCCTGTACTTGCTGGCCATATGAAAATCCAGCCAGATCTGACCTAGCTGTAAATCACCGCTCTGTGCTTGCACATGCTCAGCAGAGCTTGTCTGAAATCCAGATGTTATCTTTACTGAAGACTTGCCTAGCGCAGAGCATGCTTCTGCCCATGGCCAGAGGAACTCAGAAAGCCCCAAACATGAGCAGAGGGCAGAAAGCCGCCTGCCCTCCGCTTTCCCACCCCCCATGCCACCTGTGCTTGGGTTCAGCCTTAAACAGCACTCGCGGGGAGAAGGAAGAGAAAAATGATGGCTCAAAAGCAGAGCTGCAGGACAGCACCCAGGGACAGGCAGGGTGGGATGTGCGGAGGCAACAAGGTCAGAGGCAGAGCAGATGGGAGTAAAACAGGGACATGCCGGGATGACAGGACTTCAGGGGGATAGAAGAATCAAGAGAAGGGCACAGATGTGGGGAAGAGGCAGAAGGGGACAGCCTGTGACACACTGGGCAGAAAGAGTTCTAGGAGACTACCAAATATTTGGCTGTTCTTTCTGTAACCACCTCTGTCTCCAAAATCCAGAAGAGAGCTTGATTTATTCTCAGCATTTCTCTGCAGAACAGCAAATAGCTACAAAGCCCTTTGGGAAAACGCGTTTCATCTACCCCCAGTGTTAGATTCTCAAAAAGGAAAAGTGTTTCCCACTAGCAGATGACTCCTCTAGCTCATGTGGCAGGACTCTGTACTGTGTGTCTGGAATTCCAGCCATCTAAAGTCTCACATCTCCCATGTACTGTCACGTGTGGTAAAATGTCATTTCTGAGCCTTTCTTTCTAGCTTACCTAAGGTGCCAATATGTCACCTAACTACGAGTCTTCCCATAAGGTAGCTGCACCTCTCTTCAACATCTGCATCAGCGTTAGAGAAAGGGTCTGAAGCAGATCAGGTTTAACTAGCGCGCATCAGAGAGCATCAAGCAAAGATCTGCTAACCCRGTGACAACAGGGCACAGTGAAATCACAGGATGCAAAAGCAGATTGGGTCTGGAAAGAAACACCGAGCCTGGCAATCCACAGCCAGTTAATTGCTAGTAACGCCGTGCCGGCACAGCCTCCCTGCTTCCAGTCTGTGGGCRTTCAGAGCTGTTCTTGAGGTTATCAGCACGCTGGTCCTGACCTCTGTGCTCTGCTGTAAAATAGAGATGACTTTGTTACTGTGTACAGCACCGGTTCAGGACCATTCTTTTTYGGCTGGGCTCTGCAAGAGCTAGTGGACTTAGATTGCCTGAAATAAAGCAATCCAAGTTCATGGACATGTTGGGAAAACTGTGCCTCATGGGGTCCTACCCTACGGCCCTGTACATGGAATCTCTTCTTTTTCCTCTAGAGAGTTCAGGTCAGAAAAAYGATGATCCTCTTCCCTTGCAAGGTGCAGGATTCCCTTCTGTCCTCTCACAAGGGGAAGAGAATCAAGCACAGTGGACTTTCCAAATCACAGGCTGGATTTCCAACTTCATCCCAACCTAAGCCRCGGCAGGACCTTTCAGCTGACAACTCCTTTGGTGTGTGGGGGTCTACCTCTTTCCCACACCACATCTGTCTTAGYCTCCCTGGACGTGGCAGCTCGTAGGTGGAACACAATGTATTCTGCCGTCCATCAGTCTGAATCTTCCYAAATCTCTAGATTCTCTCAGTAACATGAATTTTTGTGGTATCCTTTCTTTCATCCCATCCTTACCCTTTTTCTTCATTCCTCTTTTCTTCCCTGAAAAAAATGGGAGAAACCAGGAGCATGCTTCTGGGTCCTACTGTGGAAGTCTGTTCCCTTGCACGTCTTCAAGTGAGGGAGGTCTGGAGTGCTTTGTGACACCGAAGAGAGATGATGCAGCCTTTTCACCAGGTTACCCCTCTTCACAAAGACACTGGAGCCACAGACTCTGACAGACCTTTTCACCAGCAGTGCTGGAATCAAGCCAATAGGCTGGGAGGAAAGATCACATCAGGGTTTGATGTAGGAGACTCACTTACCGTCGTGTGAGGAGTCATGGGCTGCAGGTAGCAGGGAGGGAGTGCACAAGCAGGGTCACRGACTGCGCACACAACCATAAAAAAGAGATTTCAGAGAGCAGTTCCAGAGTCATTGAATTACTGCTGGGAAATGCTGAAGGAGGGAGGACAATGACTGTCTATTCTCAGTATGAAAACACACAGCACTGCTCATCTCAGACACATTTCTAAGACTACCATCAAGCAAACAACTGCACAAATAAGTACAACCTGCAGTATGTATGCAAAATAGGGGTAAGGGTGTGAAGTGAGCAAGAGAAGAGTCAGGGGAGAAGGGCTGCAGATGCCTTGTTTCCCAGAACACACTTTTGTCTTTACTAGCTGCTGCCAAAGCTGCCTCCAAAGGCACTGAGCTCACACAAGGTGGAGCAGCAGAGGAGCTCAGGCATGACTCAGCTTTGAGTCTCCCCTTTGACTTCCAYGGGCGGCTGTCCCTCTTAAAGCCAGGGAGTCAGATGCAGCTGAATATGACATTAATCATGATACACCCTATGTAGAGTTGGCTACAGATTATTTTGTCCATAACCTTATCTGGCCTAATAGGCTAGCTAGGCTTGTGTAGACATCTAGCCTTTCTCTTCCTTCTTATTTTTTAAAGTACCGTGGTACTGGCAGTGACAGAAGTAGCTCACACAAACCCACAGAGCACAATAAAGACAGAAGCAAGAAGTACCCGGCAGCTGAACCCGCCTGAGACGAAGAGCACTCATGGGCTTGAGTCCCACTTCCATTTTATAAGCTGGGCAAAGTCCTGGCAACTTTCATCTGCAGTGGGAGTGATGCTGCTATCTGACCWCTATTTGAGAATCAGTGAGGACTAAGTCTTTATCTGCCATTGCAAAATCATCATAGAAGAATAGAAAAGTAGGGCTGAGAGGAGGCCAGAGAGGCCATCTAGTCTGCACCTCTTTCTGAAATCAGAATCAGCTATACCTGTGGCCATCTCCATTCATGGAGATTCCACATCGTCCAAAGATGACCAGTTTTATTGATTTACTACCCTCAATGCAAGGAAAATTTCCAGATGTTTCACCTGGATCTCCTTTCCCATAATTTARGCTATTATTCACCCRTAGTGGACACGGRAAAAGATTCACTCCCATTCTCYTTATGTCTATYTTTAAAATATTTAAAGACYATTGATGGGCCACGCCCTCCATTGCCTCTTTTCTAAATCAAGCTATGCAAATTCCTTCRGCAAATTCCTTCCTTTCCTCATGAGCCATGTTTTCTAGACCTGTGGTCATCCCCAATTCTCTCCTCTGRCTCTCCAGCTGTTCCACATCCTCCCTTAATTAAAGCACTAGAAACTGGACACGATCCTCCAGCTAAGTCCTCTCCTGCCCTTATCTGGAACAGAGCAGAAAGAATATGCCAATACTCCTGTTTATTCAGCTGTGATGATAAAAGAGCATTTTTGTGTTCATTACTCAGCAGTATGTTCCTTAAGCATTTCTTCAGATGTGCCATTCCATCCTGAGATAAAGAAAGGAGCCAAACCCTTTTGTTCATCTCTTCCAGAMAAAGAAGTAGTCTCATCTCTTTTCCAACTAGGATAAGAGGTCAGGCTAAGGATAATAGAAGTCTCAAACCCCAGAGATAAACCACCTAGCAAAGAACTCTCATTTTTTGCTAAAAATGTTGAGAGGAAATAGATGTCGTAAAAAGGYTCCATCCCAAATACACAACAGAGACACTCTAATACATCCAGGATGTCTTCCTGGAGAAAYAGAGACAGAGAAAACCTGATATGATATATGATATAAAGGAGGCCTTTGAACAACAGTGTCAAGAACAGTCTGTTATCCTGAAAGATCCACCCTCAGCCTTGACATTTCGTGGTGACRGAAGGGCAGAAAATAAAGGAGATTTTCATGACTCTCAGTCTGAATAAGGATGTGGACTGAAAACCACAACTGAGAGTCTCCTTTTGGACTTGAGTCTGAATTAGTATTTAATCTGAGCCTAGGACTTTGGAATACCAGAACTGATGCCTTCAGGAAAGTAAAACCATACTAGTGCCTTGGAAGTTGGCTTGTCTATTATTGTTAATTCTAGACTCCCAGTACAGCTTSAGTCATCTCATGAAAGCAGAGGACCTGCTCTTGTGAGGCCACAGAGTGGGATCAGAGCACTGTCTCGGTCCCAATGATCCCAAGGTTGACCCACTTCGGAGGTAGTCCTCTGGCTGACACTAAGTCTAAGAGTCTAACCAAGAGTCTGAGTCTAACTAAGASAGCAGGGAAGCAGCTGAGTTGAGGCAGCATGACCCTGTTTGCACATTGATCTGTGGCAAGCTTCTGCTGAGAGGTTTCTCTGTCTTGCAGCAGTATTTCATGCAGTTTCCAGCTTGGGACACACTGCAGACTCCATATTCCTCCCTGCAGTGCTGCGCTCTAGCTCATGCACAGCTGATGATTGATAGCTAAAGGCAGAAGATGTTTGTCCCAATAAAAATGCATCCTAGCCTTTCCAGACTATTACTCCAGTTTGTCAAGGTCATCTAAAGTAATTGCAACCCCGCCCAGTTCAATGTAATACGGAAATATAATAAATATATTCTCTGTTTTGTCATCTATTTAATTAATTTAAAAGTTAGCAATAGAGACCTAAGGCTAACAGTGAACTATCAGGAACTACTCTCTGAATATACTTTCCAACCAATATTGCACTCACCTGCTAAAAATTGTACATAGCCAATGTTTCTTTGGCTTGCTTCTGAGAAGCTCATATGAGACAATGTTCAAAGCCTGACTAAAGTTAAGATACATCTTTCTCCTGTTCTTCCCTATCCACAAGTCCTATCACAGAAGCATATTAGATTGCTTTGGAATGATTTGTTCTTGATAAATCCATACTGGTTGCCACTCACCTTGTAGTTAACTTCTGGAGGCTCAATGATTGCTTCCCCTGCCCCCTCATTATTTAAAAAAATAGTAAGAGGCAACACATTTATCTCTATACTCCATGAGTCCTCAAAGATAACAGCTAATAGTTCTGGCATTGCTTCAGACAATCCTCCCAGTATCCTAGCAGGAATTTCATCAAGTCCAGCTGATTTGAAAACATCCAACATATCTAACTCCCTGCCCTGGTATTTCTTGGTCTTGCAGCAAATTGAAAACATTCTCAGACATTCTTAGCAAAATGAAGACCCTAGACAGTCATTTTGAAATGAAAATATTCCCTTAYCGGCTGAAAAAAACAAGTAGTTGGGGAAAGCCGACAGGTGTGGAAAAGTCCAGGCTCAGCATGAGTACCCTCATGAGGAAAAAAAAATGGGAAAGTTCTGAATCCTGAAGCAAAGCACCATCCAAGATGCAAGTAATCCAGCAGGGAAAGGGAAACAGTCATACTGGGGTTTATACAAGGTGCCAATACAAGAACCAAAGCAGTGGTACACTCACTTCTGTACAATGTYTGAAATCTAAAAAAATAAGAAGAGGAACCAGAATGTCTGATCCAAAACGCAGACACTGGTACACCAGACATATTGGAAACCTGGGGAGAGGAAGGCAGTCAATGGGACACTAAACCCAGAATATAAAGTGCACGGTAAAGATAAACTGTGCCAGAGGCAGAGCAGTGCACTGCCTTATTGAAAGCTCAGCATCAAACCAAATTTACAAGCTCACCAACCCAACGAGTAACACGGAGTCTGTACAGGTTGAAATTCCAGGCCTAAACAGGAGGAATATAGTTAYGACAGATAATGTTACTGACCCAGGATAGCAAAATGCCTTGAATTCTGTAAGTTGAAAGACATCAGAGAGGCAGTGTGGGCAGGAAAAACAGTAGTATTGGGAGACTTCAACAAATGTCATGCTGGGACATGAAACAGAGATGACATTTCGGGGCTCTGTCAGCAATTATTCCATGGAGCAGCTGGTTAGAGAGCCCACAGGAGCAAATGCAGTCCTCGGCTTTGTGGCTCTAGCCCTTCCAGTGGGAGCCCTGCTCTGTGACAGTGACCACAGAGGACTTGGCTTCACCAGCTCTACAGGAGCACCACAGGCCAAACATGCCACTGCCATTGTCCTCAGCTTCAAGAAAAGCTATGCAGAAATGAGGAGGCTTGTTAAAAAGAAGCTAGAAAGGTCAGCAAAGAGAAATCCTAACAAGCAGCATGGAAACTTCTGAAGAACACCAGACTGGAAGCATAACACCGCTGCGTATGACCTATTGAGAAAATCCGGAGAATGGATTAAAGGAGGCCAGTACACATAAACAACCAAGTAAGTTTATTAGCAGTAAGCAGGCATTTTTCAAAAAGATGCCTATTGTATCCAAACCAATAAAATGAAATGAATAGTGTAGTCAGGCAGATTAAAAGCAAAATCCTAATTAGGAAGGCTAAAAAAGTGTTTGAGGAGAACTAGCTAAAGGAATCAAAACTAGTACTAAGTCCTTCATCAAAAATGTCAGGAGCAAAAAACCTGCTATGGACTCTGTATGGTCAGCTAGTGGTAAGGCAAAACTCAGAGACAATGAAGCCATTCTGCATTGCTGTTCACTGGGGTAAGTTTTCATCAGGGGGAAGATGCAGACGATAGATCTGAAATCAAAATAATTGTGGATGAGATTGTCTTTCAAACAGACACAGTGAAAACTAACAAATTGCTGGAGCCACATGGTACCTAGCAGAAATCAAGGACGGAAACATTAAATTACTAATCACAGTGTGCAAACTCCCACTCGAAACCTCCTTGGAACCTGAAGACTGGAAGGTAGTATTTATGAAGCCAATCTTTAAAACAGGTCCCAGGGGGGCATCCAGGGAAACACAGGTCCTATGCTTCATACTATTTTTTGAGCCTGGAAAGGTGGGCAGTGCAGCTCCAGGAGACCAGGGTGTGCATGTGTGAGAGGGGAAGTTCTGCTCATGACAAATCATTAGCAGTCAGTAGAGAATTCATTGATATGTGAAGAAATAGGATATACTTCAAAAGAGTCAAAATTACTTGTGTAAAGAGAAGTCCTGTCTGAGAGGTTTCCTTGATTGTCTCTGAAAGGATCAGCAGCAGACAGGTGAAGATGGCCCTGTAGGCAGAATATGCCTTGAAAAGTCCCTCACCAAAGGCTGCTAAGTACACTAAGCAGCCAAAATAAGAAGGAAATATCCTGAAAAAGAATTAACTGAAATAAAGGAAATAGAGGGTAAACAGTCATTTTCAGAACAGATGGATGTCACCAAAGGAGTTGCACAAGGGTCTGTGCTGGGTCCTATGTTCAACATTCTCATAAATGACCTGAAGAAGAGCGTAAGCTGTCAGGTGATGTTATCTGATGGTACAAAGATATCCAAGTTAATGAGGATGAAGGCAGACTGTGAAGGGTGGTGGAGGGACTTTAGATGACTGAGTAATGAATGAACAAATTGGCAGGTGAAATTCAATGCAGATAAATATAAAGCAACGCACACGAGGAAAAGTTGCCATTTCTCATATGAATTGATGACCTCATGCTGACCATTACCACTAAGGAATGACACGTGAGGGTATAATTCCATGAGGACATTACCTCAGTTCTCAGGAGCAAGTAAAAAGCAGATCAGAAGTTAGGAGTTACTAGGAAAACAACAGACAACAAAACAGTGGATAACATCATGTCCATGTATAAGCCTATGGTTAGCCCCAAACTTGAATCTGTGTGCAATTCTGTTGCTACCATCTCAAAAAAGATGTAATGGAACTGGAAAAGATTCAAAGAATGGCTACAAGGATAATCAAAAGCATGGGATGACTTCTGTAGGAGGAATAACGCAGTAGACTGGAACTTCTCTGCCTGGAAAAGAAAAGGCGTATGAGAGAGTTCTGCAAAAGCCTGAATGAAATGGTGATGATGCATTATGATAGACCGCCTCTTCCAACTCAGGAACCAGGGACAACGAAATGAAGCTAGCAGAAACCAGGTTAAAAACCAACAAAGGAAAGTGAATTTTCATAGAAGTAATAAAATTGTGGAGTACTTTGCCTAAGGATGATATGAAAAACATACATGGGTTCAAGGAGAGAATAGACAAATGTTCGGAAGTGCACTACATCAAAGGATATTAGAGAAAATGCATCAGGATCAGGAAATCTCTGGAGCTAAATTTGTTTGGTGGTTAGGAGAGCGTCATTAATGCCTCACCTGCTCTTACCCTTCCAAACCCATCTGCTACGGTCATTGTTGCAGAGAAGCTACCAGGCTACAAGGATCCTCCATCAAAACCAAGACAGCGGTTTTCATGTACCTCTTTCTTACACAGCCCTTTGAGTGACCAGCCTAGGGTGGGCACGAGAGCTACATTCAGGCCAGGAGCAGCAAACAGTACGAGGGGCATCTTCTACCTTACCTACGCATTATCAAAGGCCCCCTTGCATTCAGCCTCTTTAGTGCGCCTTCATAGCCTAAGCATGCAGTAGAAGGTACCGAGCGGTCTTCTCTCTAAATAGACTTTCAAACTCCTCTGTTCTGCATTTTTAAATAAATGGAAAGATAAACATTCTTTATAAACATGAGCTGCAAAAAGTTACTAGCTTACATCTAGTTCCTTAAATAATGACAAATACTGTAACAGTTTATAGCTGTCTAGGTGTCCTGGTTTTGGCTGGGGTGGAATTAATTTTCTTTCTAGTAGTTGGTATAGTGCTATGTTTTGGATTTAGTGTAAGAAGAATGTTGATGACACGCTGATGTTTTTAGTTGTTGCTAGGTAGTCTACTTTCTCAAGGACTTTTCAGCTCACATGCTCTGTGAGGTGCACAAGAAGCTGGGAGGGAGCATAGCCAGGACAGCTAGGCCAGCTGGCCAATGGGGTATTCCATACCATGTGATGTCA